>CM075958.1:352225864-352393364 GCA_038048745.1 Coluber constrictor foxii | reverse complement strand
TGCCCCCTGATGGAATTCCGGCCAACCCTCCTGAGGGCAAGATAGCCCTCGGGGCGGGGGGGGGGGGGGAGGGCAGGAAAAGGCCAGGCAGGGCAGGAGAAGCGCAGATCGATCCTCCAAGGCCAAACGGGAGATCCTAAGGCGCCTCTTGCCTTCTGGATCTCGCTGCGCGGCAAAGGCGGTTGTGTGGAAGCGAGGCGCGGGGAGTTGAGTGGAGACGGCGTGGGGGGGGGGAAGAGAAGGGAATCTTATTAAGGTCTCCCCAAATTTGTCTCTTGCAGAGGTTTTGACTTCCTGAAATGTCCAAAACCCGGGGGGGGGGATTCTATTCGTTTGTGCATTTATTATTATTGCTATTATTATTGTTGTTGTTGTTGTTGTTTTGTTGTTATCATCATTATCATTATCATCATCATTATTGTTGTTTTGTTAATAATAGTAGTAGTAGTAGTAGTAGTAGTAATATAATAATAATAATAATAATAATAATAATAATAATAATAATAATAATAATATTACATTACATGTTCCAATTACATGTTCCAATTACAATGTTCCCGATTGTAATTGGAGCCCCTTGGAGCAATACCCAAAGGGCTACCCCGCTATTTAGAAATTCTAAATTTACCGGACTTGAACATTTTGACTCTACAAAAAACCACCTTACTCAGAACAGCTTACATCCTCCGACGATATCTTAACAGTTCCTAGGTCCTTGGTTAGGACTCGAGCTGCTGAGCTATTAACCAGCCTCAAAGACTGTGAATCTCACTGCAGATTAAATAATAATAATAATAATAATAATAATAATAATAATAATAATAATAATAATAATAAATAATAATAATAATAATAATAATAATATAATTTTGCTATAGGGAAGCCTCGTTTCTGGGTTTCTGGGTTGCGGCGGGGGGGGGGGGGTCTTTGGAATGGGAAGCGGGGCTTAATCCGAATTGGACTCCGCACTTCGCACTTAAACACCCGAGGAAACCGACGTCGGAAGAGATATATTACTCCGTGCCCGTTCGGGTTTGAAACTGCTTTCCGACGCGAGAGGCTGGCTGCTCGTGTGAACGTCCCTTTCCTTACGACGGAGCGAGGGACTGGCGGAAGATGGAGAGCCTTGGCTCTCGGATAGCAAGTCTTAACTATACTTATTATGTATGTCTAGTTTGATGAGAAGAAGGACCAGGGAGGACAGGATAGCAGTCTTCCAGTATCTCAGGGGCTGCCCCAAAGAAGAGGGAGCCAAGCTATTCTCCAAAGCACCTGAAGGCAGGACGAGAAACAATAGATGGAAACTCATCAAGGAGAGAAGCAACCTAAAACTAAAGAGAAGTTTCCTGACAGTGAGAACAATTAACCAGTGGAACAACTTGCCACCAGAAGTTGCGAATGGTCGACACTGGAAGTTTTTAAGAAGAGGTTGGACAACCATTTGTCTGAAGTGGTGTAGGGTTTCCTGCCTAAGCAGGGGGTTGGACCTCCAAGATCCCTTCCAACTTTGTTATTCTATTGTACTCTATTTGAGGGGCTGCCATACAGGAGAAGGGTGGGTAGGGGTTTCAAGCTTTTATCCAAAGCGCCAGAAGTGCAGGGCGAGAAGCAACGGATCAAGGCTTATCAAGGAGAGATTCAACCAGTGGTGAAATCCAAATTTTTTTTTACTACCGGTTATGTGGGCATGACTTGGTGGGCATGGTGTGGCTTGATGGGCGTGGCAGGGGAGGGGTACTGCAAAATCTCCATTCCCTCCCCACTCTGGGGTCAGCCAGAGGTGGTATTTGCCGATTCTCCGAACTACTCAAAATTTCCGCTACCGGTTCTCCGGAATCTGTCAGAACCTGCTGGATTTCACCCCTGCATTGCAGCATTCCTCCTCCTCCTTCTTCTCCTCTTCCTCCTTTTCCTTCTCCCCCTCCTTCTCCTCCTCCTCCTTCTTTCTCCTCCTCCTCCTCTTCCCCCTCCTCCTTCTCCTCCTCTTCCTCCTCTTCCTCCTCTTCCTCTTCCTCCTCCTCCTCTTCCTCTTCTTCCTCCTTCTCCTTCTCCTTCTCCTCTTCCTCCTTTTCCTCCTCCTCTTCCTCTTCCTCTTCCTCCTCCTTCTCCTCCTCCTCTTCCTCCTCCTCTTCCTCTTCCTCCTCCTCCTCCTCTTCCTCCTCCTCTTCACCTTCTTTGTCCTTCTCCTCCTCCTCCTCTTCCTCCTATTCACCCTCTTCCTTCTCCTCCTCCTTCTCCTCCTCTTCTTCTTCCTCCTCCTCCTTTTCCTCTTCTTCCTTCTTCTCCTCCTTCTCCTCCCTCCTCTTCCTCCTCCTCCTCTTCTCTTCCTCCTCCTCCTCTTCCTCCTCCTCCTCTTCATTCCCCTTTCCTCACCCTCCTCCTCCTCCTCCTCCTCCTCCCCCCCCTTCTTCTCTCTCCCCCATACCTGCCTTTCTCTGTCTCTGTCTCTCTGTGTCTCTGTCTCTTTCTCTCTCTCTCTCTGTCTCTGTCTCTGTCTCTGTCTCTGTCTCTGTCTCTGTCTCTGTCTCTCTCTCTTTTGGGGTAAATTCTCGAGGGGCTGAAACTCATGGATTTAGAAGACACCTTGCTTTTTTATACATTTGGGTTCTTTCGTGGTCCTCGAAGGGGTCCTTAAATGAAAGCGCAGAACCAGCAAATGAAAAGGAGAGAGGATTGCCCTCCCTCTTTCCCCAGCTGACACGGAATTGACTTCCACGTTCAGAACGACGCGCTCGTCCGAGTCAACGGATGTTAGCCCCCTTTTGCGAGTTCGCGCGGCGACTTCAAAACTCGAAAGAAATCCAGCCAAATAATCCGGCTTCACATTTGATGTATCAGAGAGCCGCCGTTTAAAACCAAGTCGTGTGAACCCTAATTGGTAACCCGTGTGAATCCGTTAGTTTACACATCTAGATGCTCTTAGCTGCTCTCCCTAAAACTTAGTGGGCCAACTCCAGAGTCATTCCGTGGGAAATGCTCAACCTCCGACAAGCCTTGTTTGCAGAAGCGCGGAATAAGTGCTCGGCATTAAATAACATTAAATTGATTAAATAAAGAGGGCTATGAAAATATTGACAGACCCCTCGCATCCTGGACGTAAATTGTTTAAACTCCTACCCTCAAACGACGCTATAGAGCACTGCACACCAGAACAACTAGACACAAGGACAGTTTTTCCCCAATGCCATCACTCTGCTAAACAACTAATTCCCTCAACACTGTCAAACTATTTACTAAGTCTGCACTACTATTAATCTTCTCAACATACCATTACCCATCTCCTCCCACTTATGACAGCATGACTGTAACCTTGTTGCTGGTAACCTTATGATTTATATTGACTGTTTTCTAATATGATTTGATTGCTTATTTGTTCCCTATGACTATCATTAAGTGCTGTACCTTATGATTCTTGACGAATGTATCTTGTCTTTTACGTACATTGAGAGCGTATGCACCAAAGACAAATTCCTTGTGTGTCCAATCACGCCTGGGCCAATAAAGATTCTATTCTATTCTATTCTATTCTATTCTATTTCTATTCTATTCTATTCTATTCTATTCTATTCTATTCTATTCTATTCTATTCTATTCTATTCTATCTATCTATTCTATTCTATTCCTGTCCTGTCCTGTCCTGTCCTGTCCTGTCCTGTCCTGTCCTATCCTATCCTATCCTATCCTATCCTATCCTATCCTATCCTATCCTATCCTATCCTATCCTATTCCCTTTCTTATTCTGTCCTGTCCTGTCCTGTCCTGTCCTGTCCTGTCCTGTCCTGTCCTGTCCTATCCTATCCTATTCCTATCCTATCCTATCCTATCCTATCCTATCCTATCCTATCCTATTCTATTCTATTCTATTCTATTCTATTCTATTCTATTCTATTCTATTCTATTCTATTCCCTTTCTTATTCTATTCTGTTCTGTTCTGTTCTATTCTATTCTCTGGTTGATAAACTGGGGCTTTTAGTGGGCAGCTTCCCACTTTTACTCTTGGGGAAAACCTAAGGAAGGATCAACACTGCCAAAAACTTCAAACCCCTGAAATTCCCTGGTTTTAGTGTCCCGGCTTTTTTTGGAGTGGGGGATGGGATGGGGGGAGAGAGCATAATTCCTCTTAAATCTGAAGGAAATGGAACTTCTCTGCTGTTTTTCCTTCCTTCTCACCCGCCCAAACCTTCTTTTAAAAATCTTTTATTGCTTTTTCCCAGTCTCTCTCTCTCTTTTATCTTGAGTGAGGTTCGCCGTTTTGGGATGTTTACAGCAGAGGCATCCTTGGGTCTGTTTCTGGTCTTAAGGCCGATGCTAAAAATGGATTCCAGATAAGAGACTTGGGGGGAAAGACAGGAGGATCTTAAAAAAACAACAACCCCAAAACAACTACCATGCCTTCCATCTTTCTAAATAGGATGGGGGGAGGGGGTTGAGTAAGTGGGTAGTTGAAAAATAAAACGATCCTCTGTGCAGACAGATATGGGACTTCTCAGAAATAAACTTTCTTTCTCTTCAGTGGGTTTTGCATCGTGGTAAATTTCTATGGGATCGCAGTTTGATGCAGCTTTTATTTTTTTAAAGACCAGGAAAATATTTCTCTCCTGATCAAAACAGATTCTACAAAGTCATATTCTTTTTTTTTTAATATAAACATTCCATCTTCCCTTAAACAGTGTGTCGTGTGGGTATAAATATTTCTGTGCAATAACCATCAAGGTTTACAACCGTATTCATTACATTGATATTAATACTCTTGATCTTACAATTGTAATATTGAACATAGTAAACCTATTCATTTTCCCTCTTTTATTTATTATTTAAATTAATTAATTATTATTTATTAATTAAGCTTATATGCCGCCCTCTCTCGACAAGGACTCAGGGCAGTTCACAGTAATAAAACAAGCAAATAATATTTAAAACTATTAAAATTCTCCTTAAAAAACCCCTTCAGTCCCATCTGGCCTGAACGTATCTTCTAATAAGAATATAATAATATTAAGCATAAAAATCCCAATAGTCATAATAACATTCATCATATTGTTTACCTCTCTATCTTAACATATTTTCTACTCTTCTTTAATCTCATTCTTTTATTTCCAACTTCCAATTTTTATTCCCTAACCATTGATAAAATAATTCCCATGTCATATAATATTCAGATTGTTCTTTCTCCTTAATTGCCAGCATTAATCTGTTCATTTCTGCACATTCTAATATTTTCCTAATCACCTTGTCACCAGTAGGGGTCTCTTCACTAAGTCATAATCTATACAGGTAGTCCTTAACTTGCAATAGTTTGGTTAGTGACCAAAGTTTTCAAAGCACTGAAAAATCTGACTTGGGACCATTTTTCCACAGTTATGACCTTTGAAACATCCCCCATGTGATCAAAAAGAGCCCTGGTGGCTCAGCAGACTAAAAGCATTGTGATTAACACCAGCTGTCTGCAATTACTGTAAGTTCGAATCTCACCAGGCTCAAGGTTGACTCAGCCTCCCATCCTTTCTAAGGTGGGTAAATTGAGGACCCAGTTTGTGGGGGCAATAAGCTAATTTTGTATAAATATACAAAAGTATGAAGGGCTATTGCTTAACGCATTGTAAGCTGCCCTGAGTCTCCGGAGAAGGGCGGCATATAAATCATTTTTTAAAAAAAATCCAGAGGTTTGGCCACTGGTTCATATTTATGACAGTTGCAGTCTCCTGGGGTCATGTGATCCCATTTTGTGACCTTCTGACAAGCCAAGTCAATGGGGAAGCCAGATTCATTTAACGACTATGTTGAGCAACTGCAGTGCTTTTAACAACGGGGACAAGAAAGGTTGTAGAATGGGTCGAAACTCACTTAACACATGTCTCATTTAACACAGAAATTTTGGGCTCAATTGTGGTCATAAACCGAGGACGACCTGTACACGTCAATGCTAAAAGAGGACTCAGATAGATGGATGTCCTTTCCCTGTAAACACCATCAAGTTGCAAAAATTTCTAATTTTTTTTTTTAGAATTTTAGGGAAGGGGGAAAAAAATAAAGACAAATTTTGTAAAAACAAAACAAAACAAAAAACAAACAACAAAAAACAGCACAGGGAGCATTTTTGGACAAATCGTCAGGATGAATTTTTCAGGTGGATTGAAAGTTTCTTCAAATTCCTTCATTGAAGAAGGAGCTGAGGGATTTTCTGGGGATTCCTTCACTCGAAGGAGGGTGAGGATCAAAAGCAGAGGTGATATTCTACCGGTTTGCACCGGTTCGGGCAAAGCGGTAGCGGTGATCGTGAGTGGGCCTGCCCGCCCCAGCCCTGGCTATTTGCAGATCATGTTTGATGCTATTTGCAGATTGTGTTTAAAGTTCCTTTTTTCTTTCTCTCCGCTTAAATTCCCCTGTGCTAATTAGCCACCAAATTCCACTGGGATTTCTTTCAAGCTCTTAAGAGTTTTTTTCCTTTTTACCTGTGAGTTGGCTAATTACTCACCCGGCAACAATACTCCGTTCAAATACCGCTCTGACATTCCCTCTTTCTGATCGTGGCCGTTCTGGCTTGCGACAGCTCCTTAATGGCTACCTTCCTTCGCTAATGCGTTGAAGACTAACACACGGCATTTCAGGGAACTTGCTCATTCCCTATCCGTGCCAGCCCAACATCTTCTTTCTTCGCTGTCTCCACAAGACAGCTATGATCCCTGGGGATCCCCAAATTGGCTAGGATATTGATGTTCTCCTGGAGCCCGAGAATCCACACCGATCGCCTGATGCCGGCCACGCACCCTCTCTCGTGTTTGATGATGCCTAAG
Source organism: Coluber constrictor foxii (assembly GCA_038048745.1). NCBI lineage: Eukaryota > Metazoa > Chordata > Lepidosauria > Squamata > Colubridae > Coluber > Coluber constrictor. The sequence goes on along the minus strand of CM075958.1, from coordinate 352,386,569 downwards.
CGGGTGGGCGGAGCCTCCCGCCACTGATGCTATCGGTTTGCCCAAATTGGGGCGAACCGGTAGCAACCTACCACTGGCGCACAAGCAAGCAAGCAAGGAAGGCCAGGTGCATGCACAAACAGTGCACATATGTGTGAGGCCAACTGGTGGTAAAGGTAAGTGAAACTCACCCCTGATCAAAAGCTGATATAAGGAATGATACTTACTGGATGCTCCATCTTTTTTCGCTTGAAAGGAAATTTGGTGGTTTTCAATATCGTGCAATTTTACACCGTGTTGTGATCATCTGTAAGTTGGCTCTGAGCTAAGATCTCTTAAATTCAGGGATGGGTAGATTTCCAGGAACAACTCTCAGGCGAATGGATTAAAAAGTGGAAGGATAGTATCTTACTTCCCAGATTAAGACCGGATGAGATATTTTGAAGTGGTTTCCCAGTCATGTGATAATGATATTTTAGCCTTCTTGTGATTTTTTTCCCCCTCTCCCTGGCAAAATTTGAAATTGGGGCATCTAGAGGAAACTGGAGGGAAAAGAGAATTGGAAATGATTATCGAACTAAAATGCAGGAATACAGTATATTTAATAAACGCAGGGATGTTTATTCTGAAAAGTTAATTATTCTGGATTAAATTTTTAGTTATTTTATTTTATTTATTTCGTCAAGCCATGTATTTTATGACAGATACAAGTGTAAACAAGATTATAAATGCTTGAAAAGGATCCGGATAAAAGAAAACATTAGGATAGGGACGGTAGGCACGCTGGTGTGCTTATGCACACCCCTTACAGACCTCTTAGGAATCGGGTGTGGTCTGCAGTAGACAATTTAAGGTTAAAGTTTTGGGGGTTTGGGGAAGAAACCACAGAGTCAGATAGTGCATTTCAGGCGTCGACCACTCTGTTGCTGAAGTCGTATTTTCTGCAGTCTAGTTTGGATGGGTTTACCATATCTATTGTGTGCTCGTGTATTGTTTTGGTTGAAGCTGTAGTAGTCATTGGCTGGTAGGACATTGCAGCAGATGATTTTATGTACTATGCTTAGGTCAGACGGAAGACGGCGAAGTTCTAAGTTGTCGAAGCCCACAATTTTGAGCCTGGTGGCATAAGGTATTTTGTTGCGAGCGGAGGAGTGGAGGACTCTTCTTGTGAAATATCTCTGGACTCGTTCGATCGTATTAACGTCTGATTTGGAGTGTGGGTTCCAAACAGATGAGTTGATTTCAAGAATTGCTCTGGCAAAACTGTACATACTTAAAATGGCAACCGTAAAACCAGGGGTGAAATGCTCCCGGTTTGGACTGGATCGCTCGATCCGGTAGCAATGGAGGCGGGTGGTTCGGAGAACCGGTAGCAAAAATCCCTGCCCGTCCCCCATTGCCCAGCTGAGCTGCCCAATCATCAGAGGCTTTTTTTTTTTACTTAAAGCATCTTTTCTACAACCTCTTTGGCTGAAAAAATGCTTTTAAAAGTAAAAAAAAAAAAAGCCTCTGATGATCATGCGGCTCAGCTGGGATCATCAGAGGCTTTTAAAAGCATTTTTTTCTGCAACCTCTTCGACCGGAGAGGTTATAGGAAAAATGTTTTTATAAGGAAAAAAAACCTCTGCCGATCAGCTGGGATCGTCAGAGGCTTTTAAAAGCATTTTTTCTACAACCTCTTCAGCCGAAGAGGTTGTAGAAAAAATGGTTTTAAGAGTTAAAAAAAAAAAGCTGCCCACGCCCACTCAGTCATATTACACCCCCCCCCTCCCACCAAGCCATGCCCACAGAACCGGTAGTAACAAATTTTACATTTCACCACTGCGTCAAACACAAATAATTTTAGGCATTTGGAGTCGAAGGGAAAAACGTTTGGAAACAAAGGCACACACACAAGATTACTCTAGTTTTTTCATCACAAAAGCCCGGTTAAAAAACAAAGCAATTTGATAATAAACCTACAGAGTTAAGTTGCATGTGCCACAAAGAAGTGTTTGCGGGGGGGGGGGGAGGTATAGGTAGTCCTCAACTTCCGACCACAACGGAGCTCAAACTTTCCATTGCTTAAGCAAGACAATTGCCGCGTGAGTTTTGTCTCATTTAGCGACCTTTCTTGCCACAGTTGTTAAGTGAATCACTGCAGTCGCTAAGTTAGTCACAAGGTTGTTAAGCGAAGCTGGCTTCCCTATTGTCAGAAGGTCACAAGAGGGGATCACGTGATCCTGGGAGACTGCAACCGTCATAAATATGAACCGTTGCCAATTTTGATCGCAATGTTGCAATGGTTGTAAATGTGAAAAACGGTCCTAAGTCGGTTTTTTTTCCAGTGCCATTGTAACTTCAAATGGTCATTAAGTGAAAGGTTGTAAGTCAAGGACTTCCTGAATTGCCAAAACAGCAAAACGGTTTTGGAATGGTGAATTTCAAATATTTGCATGTTGCTTTCTGCTTGTCCTCACCCCCTTCCCTTCTTGGTTCGACTAACATTTTTTTGCGACAGTGACTTTCCAATGACATTTTACTCCATTTATTTATTTATTTATTTATTTATTTATTTATTTATTTATTTATTTATTTATTTATTTATTTATTTATTTATTTATTTATTTATTTATTGAATTTGTATACCACCCTTCTCTCCCAAGGGACTCAGGATGGTGGACAGCCGAAATTAAAATACATACAATATAAAAGTTAAGATAACTAAAATAAATTAAATCAATTGGCCTCCCAATTTAAAACCCCATAACTATACACTTTAAAAACTGACCCATAAAAAACCCCATTTAGGCTAGGCCGGCTTGCTGGAATAAAAACGTCTTCAGGGCCTTACGGAAAGTGCGGAGATCCGGGATCAGTCGTATTCCGGGAGGTAGCTCATTCCAGAAGGCGGGTGCCCCCACAGAGAAGGCTCTCCCCCTGGGGGCCGCCAGCCGACATTGCCTGACCGACGGCACCCTGAGGAGGCCCTCTCTGTGAGAGCGTATTGGCCGGTGGGAGGTTATCGGTAGTAGCAGGCGGTCTCGTAAATACCCTGGCCCTATTTTACCATAACTAATAGTCTAAAGCTGGGCAGATTTATTCACAGGGTCCTATGCAGAGGTGGGACTCACTTACCTTCCCTACCGGTTTGCAAATGTCTGGTCACGCATGCGCAGTGCTCGTGCATTACATCCGGGTGGGTGGGCATAGGGTCGGGTTCTACTTACCTTTACTACCGGTTTGCAACGGGACGCTTCTGCGCATACACAGATCGTGACATCTGAGGCGGTGGGCAGCCTCCTGCTGGTTTTACTACCGGTTCTTTTGAACCAATCCGAACGGGGGGCAACCCATCACTGTGGGTCGGCGGAGTCTCCCACAGCCGCCACTACTGGTTTGCCTGAATCAGACATAACCGGCTGAATCAACCTCTGGTCCTGTGGGGAATTCACCCCCTAGAAAGGTCTTTGAATCAACATCTCTGAGTTTCATACAAGTTGTCGGTTGTCCGAATGAAGCTTTAAGTTTCCTGGAGTCTATTGTTTTATCAAAGATCTGAGGAAGATTAAAAAGCCATTCATTCATTCATTCATTCGTTTGTTTGTTTGTTTGTTTATCTCATTTTTAAAAATAAACAACACAAGATGGCAAACATACCTAATAGTCTTTCTTCCTACTATTTTCCCCAACAACATCCACCTTGGGCTGAGGGAAAGGGGTCTATCTATGTATGACAATTCGCCATGGCCAACTTGGCATGGCCAACATGTTGCGGCCAACTAGTTGCAGGACAAGAGATACATTCATATCAAAAATAAAATAGTGGAATAAAATAGTTAAAGAAAGGATGCAAAAAAAGGGGGAGACAAACAGAAATACGAATGCCAAAAATTAAAATATTTATTTATTTATTTTATATCATTACATACAGTTGTTAAATTGTCCCGTGACAAGTTGCTCGTGGTGAGTTGGCCATGGTGAGTTGGCCGCAGCAAGTTGACTGTGCTAAGTTGTTCCATTCCGGAGAGAGAGGGACTGGCCCAAGGTCACTCATTCAGCTTTCCTGCTTAAGGTGTTACTAGAACTCACTGTCTCTTAGGGATTGGCACTAAAATCATATGGTCAGTTTATTATGCCTAAGGTGAGACTAGAACTCAGAGGTTCCCAATGATTGGCCCAAAGTCACCCAGTGATTTTCATGCCGATGGTGGCCTAGAACTCATCATCTCCTGGTGATTGGCCCAAAGTCACCCAGCAGCTTTCATGACTAAGATAGAACTAGAACTCACTCGCTCCTGGTGATTGGCACAGAGCAGGGGTGGGATTCAGCCATTTCGGACTGGTTCAGGTGAACTGGTAATTATGGCCAGTGGCTGGGCCTGCCCATCCGCCCCGGTGCTATCCTGTCTTATACAATCGCCGTGTTTTTGATGCAATGTTTATGTGCGCGAGGCGTGCTCACAAGCAAAGCTATCTCGTCCTATACAATCGCCGTGTTTTTGACACTGCATGTGTGCAAGGCGTGTGCGAGCAAAGTTATCTATCCTATACAATTGCTGCATTTTTGACGCAGTGCACTTGTGCACAAGGCGCACACGTGCTCACATTTTCGATTCTGAGTGAATCAATTGTTAAATTATAGGAAGCCCATCTCTGGCGCAGACTACCCAGCCAGCTTTCATGTCTAAGGTGGGACTAGATCCACTGAAAAACAAAAAGTTGGTTTGATAGTTGCTTTTTTTCATTGGGGGGGGGGTTTGTGTGTATGTGTGTGTGTGTTTCCAGTGTTCCTCTGTTATTGGATAAAAGCTTGTGGTTCCCGTATATCAAATTTCTGTTTCAACTATAGTTGGCCAGCCTCCTGAAAGAGAGTTTTAAGAAATAAGGCTGTTGATAGGATAGAGTTTGCCTGTTCACTTTCCCAGGATAAGCACCGTTTTGGTGCAGTTGTTTAGTAGATCACTTGAACCGTGGAGATCTTGCAACATTCATAAGTGCAAGGACGGGTTGTAAGGTCCTTTTATCAGGGCTGTTGTAACTTTGAACGCTTGTTAAAAGAGTGGTCACCAATTGAGGATTATCTGCATATTGAATTTAGAATAGAATAACAGAGTTGGAAGGGGCCTTGGAGGTCTTCTAGTCCAACCCCCTGCTTAGGCAGGAAACCCTACACCACTTCAGACAAATGGTTATCCCATCTCTTCTTAAAATCTTCCAGTGTTGGAGCATTTGCAACTTCTGGAGGCATGTTGTTCCACTGATTAATTGTTCTAACTATCAGGAAATTCCTCCTTAGTTCTAAGTTGTTTCTCTCCTTGATGAGTTTCCACCCGTTGCTTCTTGTCCTGCCCTTAGGTGCTTTGGAGAATTGCTTGACTCCCTCTTCTTTGGGGCAGCCCCTGAGATATTGTAACATTGCTCTCATGTCTCCCCTACTCCTTCTTTTCATCAAACTAGACATATGCAGTTCCTGCAACCGTTCTTCATATGTTTTAGCCTCCAGTCCCCTCATCCTCTTTGTTGCTCTTCTCTGCACTCTTTCCAGAGTCTCCACTTCTTTTTAACATCGGGGCGACCAAAACTGGATGCAGTATTCCAAGTGTGGCCTCACCAAGGTGTATAAAGTGGCATCAACACTTCAGGTGATCTTGATTCCATCCCTCTGTATATGCAGCCCAGAACTGTGTTGGCTTTTTGGGCAGCTGCTGCACTCGGATAGCTCATATTTCAATGGTTGTCCACTAGGACTCCAAGATCCCTCTCACAGTTACTACTATTGAGCCAGGTACCACCTATACTGTTCTGGAGGGGGAATCTTATACAGGTAGTCCTCGATTTATAACAGCTCATTTAGTGACCGTTCAAAGTTACAACAAAGTTACAAAGTTCAGTCAACACTGAAAAAGTGACTTATGACCATTTTTCACACTTACGACATTGCAGCATCCCAATGGTCACATTGATTGAAATATTCAGACGCTTGGCAACTGACTCCTATTTATGACGGTTGCAGTCTCCAAGGGTCATGTGATCCCACCTTTTGCGATCTTCTGACAAAGCAAAGTCAACACGGAAGCTAGATTTGCTTAACCACTGTGTGTCTAGCTTAACACCTACAGTGAGTCACTTGACCGCTGTGGCAAGGAAGGACATAAAACGAGGCAAAACTCACTTGGGCGACTGTATTGCTTAGTAGTGGACATTTTGGGCTCAGTTGTGGTCATAAGTCAAGGACCACCTGCATGAGAGCTATAAGCACTTCAAAGGGTTGTTAAATGAATGATCAGAAATGCGGAATAGAATAGAATGGAATGGAATAAAATTAGGAATAGAATTGAGAAGAGAAGAGAAGAGAAGAGAAGAGAAGAGAAGAGAAGAGAAGAGAAGAGAAGAGAAGAGAAGAGAAGAGAAGAGAAGAGAAGAGAAGAGAAGAGAAGAGAAGAGAAGAGAAAATATGGAATGGAATGGAATGGAATGGAATAGAATAGAATAGAATAGAATAGAATAGAATAGAATAGAATAGAATAGAATAGAATAGAATAGAATAGAATAGAATAGAAAATATGGAATGGAACGGAACGGAACGGAACGGAACGGAACGGAACGGAACGGAACAGAACAGAACAGAACAGAACAGAACAGAAAATATGGAATGGAATGGAATGGAATGGAATGGAATGGAATGGAATGGAACGGAACAGAACAGACAAGAAAATATGGAAGGGAAGGGAAGGGAAGGGAAGGGAAGGGAAGGGAAGAGAAGAGAACTAAGAATTGGAACGGAACAGAACGGAACGGAACGGAACAGAACAGAACAGAACAGAACAGAACAGAAAATATGGAATGGAACGGAACGGAACGGAATGGAACAGAACAGACAAGAAAATATGGAATGGAAGGGAAGGGAAGGGAAGGGAAGGGAAGGGAAGGGAAGGGAAGGGAAGGGAAGGGAAGGGAAGAGAAGAGAAGAGAAGAGAAGAGAAGAGAAGAGAAGAGAAGAGAAGAGAAGAGAAGAGAAGAGAATAAGGAATAGAATAGAATAGAATAGAATAGAATAGAATAGAATAGAATAGAATAGAATAGAATAGAATAGAATAGAATAGAATAGAATAGAATAGCAATAAGAATTGGAACGGAACAGAACAGAATAGAATAGCAATAAGAAATGGAATAGCATAGCAAAGCATAGCATAGAATAAACTTTATTGTCACTTTGGATATACACTAATTGGCATACATTAAAATGAAATTTCATTGCATACAGCTCTCACCACCTCCAATGTATACTACACAAATATGACAAAATAAAGAAATAAATACAACATGATGCATATACCCACATATATTATATGACACAGAGGAAGAACAGAGTTTAGTTTGGATGTATCCATGTACTCCCTGTATATTCGGTTCTTGTATGAGTCTGAGAGTTGTGAGAAAAATTAAAAATCCAGCATCACAGGGCCTTCTTTATGTTGGCACCTTAGGCATTAATTATCGCCTTCTCCTGCAGGCCAGGTTGCCCTTTGCATTTTTTAAATTTAATTTTATTAATTTATACCCGGCCTTTATTTATTTCAGAGTTGGCTTTTTAGGATCCTATTTGTGTCTCTGTATCCACTCTGCTGTTTATTTATTCCTGCATTACACTTTGTTTAAAATCCCTCTCTTTTTATTTGGGCTCGGCTGCTTATCCTGGCTTGTTTTTATGGAGCGCCGTTTCCATGAGATCATCATAGGGGCAAGTGGGTGAACTGCCGATATTTCAGTCGAATAAATAAATAAGAAAAATAGGCCTCCGTTCAGCCGAGCCGGTAGCGGTGACGATATGATGTCACCGAATGGGTTCTGCCTCCCGCCCCCACCCCCCCAGGCCCCATCATTATTCCCACCTCCCCACCCCCCCAGGCCCCATCATTATTCTTACCTTTTATTTGGCCCCACCCCCAATCTATTGCTGCCTCCTGAGTCCCAGCTGATGGCTAGAGGGAAAAAAACTGTTTAAACACTTGCCGTGGGGCTTCAAAGGGCCGCCCTACAGCTGATTAGTGGTAAAAGAAAATAAATGAGTAGACCAGTGCCTGCAAAAATGAATCGGTGGATCGGTATAGCTCTGTAAACAGTTAAAAGCCTGGTAGACCAGTACCTCTGCTAATTCCTAAAGAATTGTCACATGACCATCAAGCCACGCCCACAAAATAAGCCACGCCCACAGACCCAGTAGTAAAAAATTTTAGAACCCACCTCTGCTCCGTGGGGGGCCAGACCTATCACGGTTTATAGCCCGGAAAGTGTTATTTAAAAAAAAGGGGATCCATCCATTCTTCCACTCTTCCAGGCAGTCCTCGACTTACGACCATAATTGAGTATACATATAAATTTATATATTATATTATATTATATTATATTATATTATATTATATTATATTATATTATATTATATTATATTATATTATATTATATTATATTATATTATATTATATTATATTATATTATATTATATTATATTATATATTATTATATTATATTATATTATATTATTATATTATATTATATTATATTATATTATATTATATTATATTATATTATATTATATTATATTATATTATATTATATTATATTATATTATATTATATTATATTATATTATATTATATTATATTATATTATATTATTATTTTCTATACCGCCCTTCTCCCGTAGGACTCAGGGCGGTGTATAGCCCAGATAAAAACACAAACACACAGACATCATAAAATTACTAATTAAAATTATTACACAGTTTGGCCCGATTAAATAAAAACACAGAATTAATAAATTTTAAAAAATCATTCACATGTTTAGCCCTGCCTGTTGGAACTTCAGGGTCTTGAGGGCACGGCATTTTATTATATATTTATAAAATAAAAATATATAAAATAAAAATTGGGAAAAGGGGAGCTAGACATGCAGAAAGAAATTGAAAAGGAAAAGTAAGATAGAGAGAGAGAAAAAGAATCACCTGACTTCTTTCATACAGGTATGCATAGGAAATCAATCAATCATTAAATTCTTACTCTAGCATTAATCAAAAGATTTGAGTGACTTTAAAGCTTCTTCTCTTTCTTGTGCAAGAGAAATTTCCTGACAGAACAATTAATCAGTGGAACGATTTCTCTTCCAGAAGTTGTGTGAGTTCCAACACAGAAGTTTTTAAAGAAGAGATTAGATATCCATTTGTCCAGAATGATGTAGGGCCATGATAGCAAATCTGTGGCACGCGTGCCACAAGTGGCACATGGAGCCATATCTGTGGGCATGCGAGTGTTGCCCTAGCTCAGCGCATATGCATACACCAGCCAACTGATTTTCGGGCCTTTCCGGCCCACCGGAAGTCCAGAAGTTGGGAAACAGGCCGTTTCTGGCCTCTGGACTGAGGAAGTGGAAGGCCGTTTTCGCCCTCCCCAGGCTCCTAGAAAACCTCTGGAGCCTGGGGAGGGATAAAAAACGGGCCTTCCGGTCTCACAGGAAGTCAGGAAAAGGGCCATTTCCGGCCTCCGGAGGGCCTCGGGGGGGGGGGAGGCCATTTTCGCCCTCCCCAGGCTCCTAGAAAACCTCTGGAGCCTGGGGAGGGATAAAAAACGGGCCTTCCGGTCTCACAAGAAGTCAGGAAAAGGGCCATTTCCGGCCTCCGGAGGGCCTTGGGGGGGTTGGGGGGGTGGGGAAGGCCATTTTCGCCCTCCCAGGCTCCAGAGGCTTTCTAGAAGTAAAAAACAGGCTTATTGGGCCCACCGGGCCACCACATGCCAAAAGCGGGGGGAGCACGCATCCATGCACGGGGACAGGGTGCAATAAATTATGGTTGTGGGCATGCATGTGTGTGACCCCCCCCACCGCACTCCCCCCCCTGCTTTTGGCACGCAACAGCAAAAAGGTTAGCCATCACTGATGTAGGGTCTCCTGTTTGAGTCAGGGTAGGAGTAGAAGACTTCCAAGGTCCCTTCCAACTCTGTTCTGTTATTCAAGAAACTAAATTCATTTTAGCTGATTCATTCATTCATTCTGGTGAGATTTGAACTTGCAGTAATTGCAGACAGCTGAATGTTAATTACAGTGCTTTAGTCTGCCATGCCACCAGGTTCTTCTCCATCACCAGGTTCACCATCACTGGTCTAGACCAGGGGTGAAATCCAGCAGGTTCTGGAGAACTGGAAGCAGAAATTTTGAGCAGTTCGGAGAACTGGCATATATCACCTCTGGCTGGCCCCAGAGTGGGATGGGAATGGAGATTTTGCAATATCCTTCCCCTGCCACGCCCGCCAAGCCACGCCCACAGAACCGGTAGTAAAAAAATTGGATTTCACCACTAGTCTAGACATGTGATGGCTAACCTTTTCCAGACCAAGTGTCCACAGCGCGCACACCTATGCACAAATGTATGCACACATGCCCGAACCCCCAAATGCAATGGGCATGTGCCCCCCCCCACATATGCCCTGCCACCCACACATGCATGCCAGAGAATTGAATACCAGCTGGCCGGCGGGAGGCACGTGCGCATACGCAAAAGAGCTGAGTGGGGCAACGACTTGCGTCCTCATAGAAAGGGCACTGCATACCACCTTTGGCACACATGCCATTAGTTCGCCATCACAGGTATAGGTTCTCCTGCTTGAGTAGGGGGCTGGACAAGAAGATCCCGCTCCAAGGTCCCTTCCAGCTCATTCATTCTATTCTAAGCATCTCTTTTTGCTGGGTGGAATCTGGACAACAGCAAATCAATGCATTTCTATTTGGCTTTCTCACTTTCAGGAAATGCTCCAGGACAAAAGCTTGTCGGATGTGGAGGATGGGTTTGTGGTGCCTCAGGGCCCTGCCCGTGCTGAAACCACCGGAGGGTCTCCAGTTCTTGGGGTCGCAGGAGTCAGCAACACACCCCTGAACAGTCCTCAGGTCCCGGATGCAGAACAGGTAAGCATTTTGCAAATGAGAAACAGTTTACGGACGTTTCTCAAGCTGGGTCACTTTAAGACGTGTGGACTTCAATTCCCAGAATTCCCTAGCCAGCCATCAAACTAGAAGACTATCCTAGGCCAGTGTTTCTCAAACTTGGCCACTTTAAGACGTGTGGACTTCAACTCCCAGAATTCCCCAGCCAAAATTCTGGAAGTTGGAGTCTACACATGTTAAAGTTGCTGGCTGAGGAATTCTGGGAGTTGAAGTCCATAATTCTTAAAGTTTCTGGCTAGGGAGTTCTGGGAATTGAAGTCCATAATTCTTAATGTTTCTGGCTATTGAATTCTGGGAGTTGAAGTCCATAGTCCTTAAAGTTTCTGGCTGGGGAATTCTGGAAGTTGAAGTCCATAATTCTTAAAGTTTCTGGCTGGGGAATTCTGGGAATTGAAGTCCATAATTCTTAATGTTTCTGGCTATTGAATTCTGGGAGTTGAAGTCCATAATTCTTAAAGTTTCTGGCTAGGGAGTTCTGGGAATTGAAGCCCATAATTCTTAAAGTTTCTGGATGGGGAATTCTGGGAGTTGAAGTCCACAAGTCTTAAGGAGGTCAAGGTTTTGGACACCCCTCGTCTAAAGACAATGTTTTTCAACTTCGGTCACTTTAAGATGAGTGGACTTCAATTCCCAGAATTCCCCAACCACGTGGGCCTTGACTAATTAATACTGAATTAATTAACAGGTAGTCCTCGACTTACGACCACAATTGAGCCCAAAATTTTGCTAAGCAAGATAGTGGTTTTGCCCCATTTTATGACCTTCATTCCAATAATTGTTAAGTGAATCACTGCAGTTGTTCAGTTAGTAAATTGAAATTGGTTTCCCCATTGACTTGTTAGAAGGTTATAAAAGAGAATCCCATGAGCCTGGAATATTGCGACTGTCATAAATACGAACCAGTTGCCAAGCGTCTGAATTTTGATCCCGTGACCAGGGATAGTGCAATGGCTGTAAGTGTGAAAAAAACAGTCACAAGTCGCTTCTTTCAGTACCATCATAACTTCAAACGGTCACTAAATGAATGGTTGTAAGTTGAGGATTATCTGTATGACTTTTTTTTCCCTGCCAAAGCCAATTAGAACTCCTCGCTCTTCTATTAGAGAGAATAGAATAGAATAGGATAGGATAGGATAGGATAGGATAGGATAGGATAGGATAGGATAGGATAGGATAGGATAGGATAGAGGATAGGATGGATTGGATTGGATTGGATTGGATTGGATTGGATTGGATTGGATTGGATTGGATTGGATTGGATTGGACTGGACTGGACTGGACTGGACTGGATAGAATAGAATAGAATAGAATAGAACAGAATAAGAAAGAATAGAATAGAATAGAATAGAATAGAATAGAATAGAATAGAATAGAATAGAATAGAATAGAATAGAATAGAATAGAATAGAATAGAATAGAATAGAGGATAGGATAGGATAGGATAGGATAGGATAGGATAGGATAGGATAGGATAGGATAGGATAGGATAGAGGATAGGATAGGATAGGATAGAGGATAGGATGGATTCGATTGGATTGGATTGGATTGGATTGGATTGGATTGGATTGGATTGGATTGGATTGGATTGGATTGGACTGGACTGGACTGGACTGGACTGGACTGGACTGGATAGAATAGAATAGAATAGAACAGAATAAGAAAGAATAGAATAGAATAGAATAGAATAGAATAGAATAGAATAGAATAGAATAGAATAGAATAGAATAGAATAGAATAGAGGATAGGATAGGATAGGATAGGATAGGATAGGATAGGATAGGATAGGATAGGATAGAGGATAGGATGGATTGGATTGGATTGGATTGGATTGGATTGGATTGGATTGGATTGGACTGGACTGGACTGGACTGGACTGGACTGGACTGGACAGAATAGAATAGAATAGAATAGAATAGAATAGAATAGAATAGAATAGAATAGAATAGAATAAGAAATAGAAGAGAACAGAATAAGAAAGAATAGAATAGAATAGAATAGAACAGAATAAGAAAGAATAGAATAGAATAGAATAGAATAGAATAGAATAGAATAGAATAGAATAGAATAGAATAGAATAGAATAAGAAAGATAATAGAATAAGAAATAGAAGAGAACAGAATAAGAAAGAATAGAATAGAATAGAATAGAATAGAATAGAATAGAATAGAATAGAATAGAATAGAATAGAATAGAATAGAATAGAATAGAATAGAATAGAATAGAATAGATTTTTTTATTGGCCAAGTGTGATTGGACACACAAGGAATTTGTCTTTGGTGCCTATGCTCTCAGTGTACATAAAAGAAGAAATAAAATAGAACTGTCTCCTTCCACATTCCAGCAACTTATCTCACTTTTAATTCTTGTTCTTTCTTGATGTATTGGAAGACCATTGAGAATATCAAGGTGTATTTGCACGAAAAAGAGCTATGGAAGAAATTTCATGAAGCCGGGACTGAGATGATCATAACGAAAGCTGGGAGGTAAGCTTGCTTTTGCAACCATCAGTTTCAATACATACATACATACATACATTGTTGTTGTTAGTTGTGAAGTTGTGTCCAACCCATTGCAACCCCATGGACCATGTTTCTCCACGCCTCCCTGTCCTCTACCATCCTCTGGAGTCCACTTAAGCTCACGCCGACTGCTTCAGTGACTCCATCCAGCCACCTCGTTCTCTGCCGTCCCTTTCTTCTCCTTTTGCCCTCAATTTTTCCCAGCATGAATCTCTTCTCCAGTGAGTCCTTCCTTCTCATTAGGTGGCCAAAGTATCTGAGTTTCATCTTCAGTATCTGGCCTTCTAGAGAGCAGTCAGGGTTGATCTCCTCTAGGACTGACCGGTTGGATCGCCTTGCAGTCCAAGGGACTCACGGGAGTCTTCTCCAGCACCAGAGTTCAAAGGCCTCAATTCTTTGGCGTTCAGCCTTTTAGTATGGTCCAAAAACATACATACACACACACAAATTTACCAACACACATAGCCACATACATACATCATTAGGTAATTAATTTGCAAAATGTGGATGCTGGAACTATCTGGAAACCTTGGCCAGGTATGACTGTAGAATTCCTGTTCTGGATTTTTAATGTTTAATTTTAATTCTGCATTATTATTTTTATAAATAATTTAAGACGGCATAAATACCTAATGCTCCTTCCACTTCCTAATTTCCCCACGACAACAACCCTGTGAGGTGAGTTGGGCTGAGACAGAGGGACTGGTTCAAAATAATCCAGTAACTTTCATGCCTAAAATGGAACTAGAATTCACTATCTCCTGGTTGATTGGCCCAAAATCTGCTAGCGGCTTTCATGCTTTAGTTGGGACTAGAACTCACCATATCCTGGTGATTGGCCCAAAGTCACCCAGCAGCTGTCATGCTTAAGGTGGGATTAGAATTCAAGATCTCCTGGTGATTGACCCATAATCATCTAGCTGGCTTTCATGTCTAAGACGGAACTAGAATTTACCATCTCCAGGTGATTGGCGCAAAGTCGCCCAGTTGGCTTTCATCCCTAAAGCGGGACTAGAACTCACCGTCTCCTGGCGATTGGGCCAAAGTCACTCAGCTGGTTTTTCATGCCTAGACCTCTCCTGAGTTTCTAGCCAGGAGACCAAACTGACTTTCCCTGCACTTTGCATTTCATCTCCAAAAAAAGGGAGTTGAGTCCAGGACGACAACACTTTGCAGATTTGCACGTATGACATTTCAGAAGAAGGCAACGTCAGCGATGGGAAAATTTATCAGGAAGATAAGGCAGGAAAAGAAGGAGCCTTCTCGGGAAGGATTGAAGGAGACCCAGCTTGGCTGAATTATAAGATTGTGGCACGATCAAAACGAGATTGCCTGATGTATAAAAACTGCCTTTCAGCCACCGGTGGCCAACTAACCATCACTTTGCAAAGCAGAGTAAGGGAATAACAGAAGAAGCATGCTATTCTTGTCTGCTGTTTGCAGAAGGCAAGAAGAAAGCAGATCTATAAATTAGCCAGGATTTATTACTAACATCTACTTACCGACTCCCTTGTAGATCGGGGGTGGGGGGGACACCATCAGAACCTGCTTACAATGGGCAGGATCCATTTGCCAAGAATGCGTGATTTATAAAGTGGAAACATCTTTAAAATGCTCTCGCTATCTTTCCAATGTTTGTGGCTGTTTTAGTTACAGGAGGGGGAGAAGCAGAGAGATTAGTTCATATTAAGATCATCAAAAGATTTGGAGGGGGGGGGAAGGGAGTTTATATTAACCAAGTTCCCTG
Organism: Coluber constrictor foxii; assembly: GCA_038048745.1. Taxonomy (NCBI): domain Eukaryota; kingdom Metazoa; phylum Chordata; class Lepidosauria; order Squamata; family Colubridae; genus Coluber; species Coluber constrictor. The sequence goes on along the minus strand of CM075958.1, from coordinate 352,371,354 downwards.
AACTTTACATAAAACGAGGTGACTTCTTGGCGGATAAAAGACAAGAGAGCCACAGTTATACAAGACGGAGAATGTTTCCAAGCATAAATCTACGCGCTTTTCGAGTTCCAGGATTTTATTATGACTTTATCTTGGCACACAGAGTAGCCTTTTTTGGGAGGGAAAATATTTATTTATTTGGGAAACAGGCCATGGGTTAAGCCTTCAAACCGCCAGGTTTTTTTGGAGACCTTTAAATGATTCTAGGATTGAATGAACTGGTTCATGTGTGAAAAAGAGCCCAGAACAACAATAACGATCATAATTCTTCATATTTCAAGTTCTTGCACAACTGTTGCTTAGCTCTTTAAACCAAACGTATGGAGAGAATCAAAGCTTCATCGTTAAATATCAGCTCATCAGGATTTGTACATTACAGGACTTGCAAACATTCATTTAGTGATTATTCAAAAGTTACAACAGCATTGAAAAAAACTTACAACTCTTGTTCACATTTGTGATCACATGATCAGATTTTGGATGCTTGACAACTGACTCGCATTTATGACCGTTGCAGTGTCCCAGGGTCATGTGATCCCCTTTTGCAACCTTCTGACAAGCAAAGTCAATTAGGAAACCAGATTCTCTTAACAACTATGTTATTAGCTGAAGAACTGTGGTGATTGACTTCACAGCTGAAGCTGAAGTCTGGGACAAAACTCACTTAACAATTGTCTTGCTAATTACCGTATGTGGTAGACATTGTAGAAGCTAAGAGATATACACACATGGTTGGAAAAAATGATAAAGAGACATATTGATTTTAAACCAGAGAGATTTTTATTAGGGATATTACCAGAGACATATAACAAAGAATTGCAATATTTAATTGTGAATGTTCAAACAGCAGCTAGAATTGTATTTGCTAAAAACTGGAAAGGAGAAAAGATACCTACTGAGGAAGAAGTTATTAAGAAAATGATGGACTGTGCTGACATGAGTAAATTGACATTTGAAATAAGAGACCAGGAAGATAAACAATATTATTTGATATGGGATTTATTTTATCAATGGATAGATAACAAAATATGAAATGTAAAGTGGGCGTTGAGATAAAGTAAGTGAAATATTTCATTATGAAAATAAGCTTTGGTCATGTATTGATATTTTGAAGATGGGATTGAGCACAAAGGGATGTTAACCGATCGATGTACTAGTTACTGTAATAGTTTGGAATGATGATGGTTTTATATTTTCTTTTTTTGTTTTAAAATAAAATTTGTTTTTACAAAAAAACAAAACAAAAAACAATTGTCTTGCTCAGCACCCAAAATGGTAGGTGCAATTGTGGCCGTACGTTATGTGTTACCTGTATGTTGAGCCTGTTGGGGTCCACCAGCATCCTGTGGAGCTGGCAGTGGAGTTGGACAATGCGGAGACTGAGGAAGAACAGGGACCAGTCCTGGAGGCTGGGGAGGACCCGGATGAGGGCTCTGCGTCAGAGGCAGAGATGGGGCCAGGGCCATCAGGGAGTGATGTGCGGACTCCGGAGCCTCCAGAGCAGGGGTGAAATGCTCCCGGTTCGGACCGGCTCGGGCGAGTAGGTAGCAATGGCGGCGGGCAGTTTGGAGAACCGGTAGCAAAAATCCCTTCCTCCCGCCAGCCTCCAGTTTGCTTACCTTCGCACACCTGCCTTGCTCCGCTTGCTGTAATCCCTGCAATCCATTGCATCAGCAAGCAACTGAATCTCCCTGCCTGCAATCAAGCTCATCGGTGAGCAGCTCTATCTGCCTGCCTGCCTGTAAGCTTTTTTCCCCTTTGGGAGCTTAAAAAAAAAATTATTATTATTATTATTTATTTATTGAATTTATTATTTTTAATAATTTATTTATTAATAAATATTATTAATATTTATCAATTTATTATTATTTATTATTATTATTATTTATTTATTTATTGAAAATAATTAATTGGGGTTTTTTTTAGTTGTTCTTGTATTAGACCTAGCCATTTAAAGTTTAGGAAGTTTTAAATTTAGCTGCTTTTATATAAAAATAAAAAATAAAATAAAATAATATTTGTGCAGCTTTCTGAGATTCTTTGTGTTTCAGTAGTGTTTCACTCTTAACTAAACAAACACACAAAATCTCACAAAGCTGTATGTGGAATTTTGTGTGTGTAAAGTGTGAAAGTTGGTTTTTTCGACTTTTTGTGGCTGTGTGAGGTTCCTGCTTGTTGCAGGGGCCATTTTGCCCCTGCTTTTACATTGTGGGTGAACCAGTTGTGTTGTGTTGTGTTGTGTGTTATGTGTAAAGTGTGAAAGTTGGTTTTTTGGGCTTTTTGTGGCTGTGTGAGGTTCCTGCTTGTTGCAGGGGCCATTTTGGGTCTAGCACAGCTGCTTTTACATTGTGGGTGAGCCAGTTGTGTTGTGTTGTGTGTGTGTAAAGTGTGAAAGTTGGTTTTTTGGGCTTTTTGTGGCTGTGTGAGGTTCCTGCTTGTTGCAGGGGCCATTTTGGGTCTAGCACAGCTGCTTTTACATTGTGGGTGAGCCAGTTGTGTTGTGTTGTGTTTGGTAGGTTAAAAAAGGGCAAAGAAGTGATGTTGACTTGGCCATGCCCGCCTGACCAATAAGCTACGCCCACCCAGTCACCTGACCACCAAGCCCCACCCACTAATTAAGCCCCACCCACAGAACCGGTAGCAAAAATTTTTAGATTTCACCCCTGCTCCAGAGGCTGACAGCAGAGAGGCAGAGGAACAGGAGGAGCCTGTTCCTTGTGTAGGCATGAAAAGAGCAGCCAGAAGGCAAAAGCAGCTAAAGCAAAAAGGACGACTTGGGAGTAAGGCCAAGAGATGATTGACCCCTCCCATAAGGCTTAAAAGATCAGCAACAGCTCTTGGGCTCTTTGTGGGAAAATAACGTTGATAGATTTGTTTCTTGTCTTGCTGCATTTATTTCTTGTCGGCGTCTTCTGCTTCTGAACTTTTGCCAAGAAAAGCCTTTGGCAGGTTGCCAAAGTAGACCAAGGTTGGTGATAAGGCTGAAGAATTTGTGTTATGAAGAGTTTGTTTCGAATTAGTTTGGACTACGCTGAGAATGAGTTAATTCTCAGCTGTTCTAATAATGTCTGTTTGTTTAGAACTGATTGCGTCTGATAATACCTACGTGGGCCTGGGTCACAACAGAACCATCTTCTGAATTACCTTTTGGCTTAAGGTAATTGGACCGAAGAAGCTAAGATTTGTAATTATGGTTAGTGATGGCTTTGCAAACGCCAGATTGCTTTCACTGCTTTCAATCTTGTTTCATCATGGCTTGTTTTATGCGTTGGGATTGAGGCAGTAGATATAAAGATCATAAGTTAGGATAAGTGAGTCTGGGCACCTGAATGGAGCTGAGTATTTACTGGCCGGATGCCTTTCCTATTGCCATTGCGGAGTTATATTCAGCAGATATATTCTCATCGTGCCCAGAGAGAGAAATATCGGCCTCTACCTAGGATCGAACTCACAGCCTCCTGATTGTGAGGAGAGAGCTCCACCTTTAAGCCACCGCACCACTCTTGCTCATTGGCAAGACTAACCTTGATTAACGGTGGCAGTTCCCCCCTGGGTCCTCTTTTCTGATAAGCAAAATCCATGGGGATGCCCAGATGCACTTAACAACGGTGTCACTACCTGATCAACGGCAACGGTTCGCTTAGCAAATGTGCCAGGAAAGGTTGTAAAATGGGGCAAAACTCACTTAATGACTGTCTTGCTCAGCGACATAAATGACGGGCTCGATCGGGGGGGCGTACGTTGAGGACTACCTGCATAACAGTTAGGAAATTCAGCGGCGTCATTAACCTCGCTCCCACTTCTGTAGGATTTATAAAGCCCTCTTGAAGATTTACCTTTGGCTAAGTGGAAATCTAATTTTAGCTTTGTTATGCTTTGCGTAGTCAAAGTTGGAGGGGAAGACAGGAGAGGTTTTGCTGGAAGGCAGAGGGTCATCTTAATTTGGAGATTTTGGTTAGGAAGCGAAGAAAAATCAACCAGTCCTTGGAAGAGGCAAAATGTTGTCTTTAAATTTAACAGCACACAAATAGTCTCAACTTACAACCATTCACTTAGTGACTGTTGAAAGTTAGGACAGCGCTGAAAAAAGTGACTTCTATTTTTCACACTTATGAGCATGGTAGCAGTGGTGAAATCCAATTTTTTTTACTGCCGGTTCTGTGGGCGTGGCGTGGCTTGGTGGGCGTGGCAGGGGAAGGATACTGCAAAATCTCCATTCTTACCCCATGTCTGGGAGGAAAGATATTGCAAAATCCCCATTCTTACCCCACTTTTGGGGGGAAAGATACTGCAAAAACCCAATAATAAACTAACACACAAGTCTGTCTGTCTGTCTGTCTGTCTGTCTATCTATCTATCTATCTATAGTGTTTATACTTCTATCATCTATCTATCTATTTACCTATCTGTCTGTCTATCTGCCCGCCTGCCTGTCTGTTTATCTTTAGTGTTTATACTTATATCTATATATCTAGCTATCTTTAGTGTTTATACTATGATTCATCTTCTATCTATCTATCTATCTATCTATCTATCTATCTATCTATCTATCTATCTATCTATCTATCTATCTATCTATCTATCTATCTATCTATATCCCCATTCCCTCCCCACTCTGGGGCCAGCCAGAGGTGCCATTTGCCGGTTCTCCAAACTACTCCAAATTTCTGCTACCGGTTTTCCAGAACCTGTCAGAACCTGCTGGATTTCACCCCTGCATTGCAGCATCCCCATGGACATGTGATCAAAATTCAGAGCCTTGGCAGCCGGTTCATAATTGTGACGGTTCCAATCTCCCGGGATCGTGTGTGATCACCTTTTGTGACCTTCTGACGAGCAAAGTCAAGACCATACCTGGAACGAATACGGCAACCAATTTTGGTCACCATATTACAAAAAAAAAAAGATGTTGAGAGTTTGGAAAAAGAGCAACTAAGATGATCAAAGGCCTGGAGACTAAAACATATAAACAACGATTGTTGGAATTGGGTAGGTCTGGTTTAATGAAAAGAAGGACTAGGGGAGACATGATAGCAGTCTTCCAATATTTGAAGGGCTGCCCCAAAGAAGAGGGAGTCAAGCTATTCTCCAAAGCCCCTGAAGGCAGGACAAGAAGCAACGGATGGAAACTCATCAAGGAGAGAAGCAATTTAGAACTAAAGAGAACTTTCCTGACAGTGAGAACAATTAACCAGTGGAACTACTTGCCTCCAGAAGTTGCCAATGCTCAAACGCTGGAAGTTTTTAAGAAGAGGTTGGATAACCACTTGTCTGAAGTGGTGTAGGGTTTCCTGCCTAAGCAAGGGGTTGGACTAGAAGACCTCCAAGGCCCCTTCTAACTCTGTTATTCTATTGTACTCTATTTGAGGGGCTGCCACACAGAAGAAGGATGGGTAGGGGTTTTAAGCAGGGGGTTGGACTAGAAGACCTCCAAGGTCCCTTCCAAGTGTATTCTATTCTAAATATTCCAAAGTCAATGGGGAAACCAGACTCACTTAACAACCATGTTGTTAATTTAACAACTGCAACGATTCACTTAACAACCGTGGCCAGAAAGGTCGTAAAACGGGGCAAAACTCACTGAAGCGCCGTCTCACTTAGGCAACAGAAATTTTGGGTTCAATTGTCGTTGTAAAGTCAACCTGTAACTTAGACTTTTTTTTTTCACGGAAGAGGGGAGGAAAAAAAGAGATGACTTTTAAAGAAACGCCAGAACGGGAAAGTGAGTGGTTTTAAATAAAACCTAGAGAGTATGGTCTGTCTCTGCCTCTCCCTCCCTCCCTGTCTGGAGTTATCTCCAAGTTTAAAAACGGTCCATCTCCATCTAATCGCCCTGGGGCTCCACCGCCAGATAAATCTCGTCGATCTGTCCGCGGGGCTGCGAGTTCAAGGGTGCTGATGGGTGCCGAAAATGAATTTGGGGCTGACAAATGAACTAAACCCACAGAGAACTCCTCTTGAACCTGCGTTGTTTGTTATTCTGGAGTAAGGATCGGGCCTGGGCTAATCCTGCACTTCAAAGAGGGCCTGTCCACGTTTTGTATATCACACGTCAGAGCCGAGCGGCGTGCTATGATAAGCAAAGCTGGTGCAGGAAAAGTGTGATGCCCTGGGAAACCGAGGGACACGAATGAAACTTCTTTGATCTCGCTCAAGTATTTTCCATCGGCCAGATTTTTTTCCTCTGTCATCTCCTTCCCATCTCTCTCTCGCTCTCTCTTTTTATACAAGAGACTCTTTTGAGACTTGGCATCCATAAACGAATATTTTTGGGGCTGCCTTCAGCTGGGAAGCAGTGCAGAGAAGAGCAACATAGATGATTAGGGGGCCGGAGGCTAAAACATACAAAGAACGGTTGCAGGAACTGGGTAGGTCTAGTTTGATGAAAAGAAGGACCAGGGGAGACATGATAGCAGTCTTCTGATATCTCAGGGGATGCCCCAAATAAGAGGGAGTCAAGCTATTCTCCAAAGCACCTGAAGGCAGGACAAGAAGCAATGGATGGAAATTAATCAAGGATGGAAATTAATCAAGGAGAGAAGCAATCTGGAATTAAGGGGAAATTTCCTGACTGTGAGAACAATTAATCAGTGGAAAAACTTTTTTAAAAAAAATTGATTTATATGCCGCCCTTCTCCGAAGACTCAGGGCGGCTTACAATGCATTAAGCAATAGCCTTCATACTTTTGTATATTTATACAAAGTCAGCTTATTGCCCCCACAAACTGGGTCCTCAATTTACCTACCTTAGAAAGGATGAAGGGCTGAGTCAACCTTGAGCCTGGGGAGATTCAAACTTACAGTAATTGCAGACAGCTGGTGTTAATCTCAATGCTTTAATCTGCTGAGCCACCAGCCCCGCCAGGAGTTTTGGGTGCTCTACCACTGGTGCTTTTTAAGAAGAGACTGGACAGTTACTTGTCTGAGATCATAGAGGTCATTAGTGATGGTTAACCTTTTCCGGACTGAGTGCCCAAAGCACGCCCAACCCCCAAAAATGCAATGTGCGCATGGCCCTCATGCATGCACCCCAATCCCCATGCATGCATGCATGCCTCCTGCACGTGTCCCCCACATGCACATGTGCCCCGCTATATGTGCCCCGCTCCCCCGCGCATGCATGGCAGAGACCCAAAGACCAGCTGGCTGGCGGGAGGCCTGCATGCATGCGCGGTGGAGCTGAACTGGGGCAACGGCTTGTGTGCCATCAGAGAGGGCGCTGCATGCCACCACTGGCATCTCCATCACAGATATAGGTTCTCCAGCTGTATTCTGTTCTAAATATTCTAAAGTTGATGGGGAAATCAGGTTCACTTAACAATTGTGTTGCTAATTGAACAACTGCAACGATTCACTGAACAACTGTGGCTCCACTGTGGTTAAGAAAAGACCGGACAACCATTTGTCTGAACTGGTATAGGGTCTCCTGTTGAGTAGGGGGTTAGACTAGAAGACCTCCGAGGTCCCTTCCCGCTTTGTTATTCTGTTCTTCTGAGTCCGTGCCCACTGACAGGGAGTCGAGAACTGTGGGGCGACTCCCGGGAGGCAAATAAATCAATAAATCCACCCCACCCCACCCCATGAAACATGATTGCAACCCCAGCTGTAAAACATGGAAATCTTCAGAAGTTTCTCTTCTCACAGTTCATTTAAAAGCCATTTGAAGGATCCAGCGTGCCTGAGACAAACCGAACGACACAGAAAGACACTTCATTATGGAGGAATAAGTCATTCGCACTTCATTGCCGAGCTATTTTAACCCCGGTTTTTCTTTCTACATCTTTTTTCCCCCCCCTTTCTTCCTTTTTCCTTGATTTCGCTTTGTTCTTGGCCACCGGCAGAGTTAGTCAAGGGCTGCCAAGACAGGCTGTTTGGGTAGAGAGACGGTGGGGCACATCCCCTGGGGGGGAGGATGAGTCAAGCTGGGTCTCTGAAGACAGGCCAAGAAGGAAGCCGGGTTGAGTGACCATGGCTTGTTTTTCTCCAATTTCATCCACTTCCAAAGCGCCCGAAGACCAGGCAAGGAATAATGGATGGAAACTGAATCAAGGAGAGATTCAACCTGGAAATAAGCAGTGACAGTGAGAACCACCAACCGATGGAACAGAAGTTGCCTTCAGAAGTTGTGGGAGAGACCCATTAGATTTTGTTGTTCAGTCAGTAAGTCACGTCCGACTCTTCGCAACCCCATGGATCATAGTATGCCAGGCCCTCCTGTCTCAGTTTGTCCAAATTCACGTTTGTTGTGTTGATGACACCATCTGACCATCTCATCCTCTGCCATCCCTCTCTCCTTCTGCCTTCTGTCTTTCCCAACATCAGGGTCTTCTCCATTGAGTCCTCTCTCCTCATTAGGTGGCCAAAGTATCTGATTTTCAGCTTCAGGATCTGTCCTTCCAAAGAACAGCCGGGGTGGATTTTCTTTAGGATCGACCGATTATTAGACCATTAGACACGCAACTGCAAAAATACATTTCCATATTTCAATTTTTGCATGCAGTTTGAGATCTTTGCACTTCAAGATCAAGTGAGGTACTGATACCACTCTATAAAGCCTTAGCAAGACCATACTTAGAATCGTGCATCCAGTTTTGGTCACCACACTATAAAAAAGATGTTGAGACTCTAGAAAGAGTGCAGAGAAGAGCAGCCAGGATGATTAGGGGACTGGAGCAGTGGTGGGTTTCAAATTTTTTTACTACTGGTTCTATGGGTGTGGCTTGCTGGGCGTGGCAGGGGAAGGATACTGTAAAATCTCCAATCCCTCCCCAATCCAGGGGGAAGTTACTGCAAAAACCCCATTTCCTCCTGATCAGCTGGGACTTGGGAGGCAGAGAATAGATGGGGGTAGGGCCAGTCAGAGGTGGTATTTAATGGTTCTCTGAACTACTAAAAATGTCCGCTACCAGTTCTCCAGAACTGGTCAGAACCTGCTGAAACCCACCTCTGGACTGGAGGCTAAAACATATGATGAACAGTTGCAGGAAATGGGCATGGCTAGAGTAGAGTAGAGTAGAGTAGAGTAGAGTAGAGTAAAATAGAATAGAGTAGAATTAGAATTAGAATTAGAATTAGGATTAGGATTAGGATTAGGATTAGGATTAGGATTAGGATTAGGATTAGGATAGAATATTATAGAATAGAATAGAATAGAATAGAATAGAATAGAATAGAATAGAATGGAATGGAATGGAATGGAATGGAATGGAATGGAATGGAATGGAATGGAATGGAATGGAATAGAACAGAAGTTGCCTTCAGACGTTGTGGGAGCTTCATCACTGGAGGCTTTCAAGAAGAGACTGGACTGCCATCTATCAGAAATGGTGTAGGGCAGGGATGTCAAACTTTATTTCATTGAGGGCCATATTGGGGTTGTGTTTGACCATGGAAGGCCAGGGTGGACATGGACTGGGTGGGTATGGAGAGCATGATGTCACTCGTGTCGGGGGTGCCTGTGGTGGCCCAAGCGCTCGGCCAGCAAAAACGGGCTCCCAAACTGCGACAGCCTCCTGCAACTCTCTGCCAGCGAAAATGGAGCTGGAGTGGGGGACGGGTGCACAGCCCTCCTGAGCTCCATTTTTGCTGGCAGAGGCACCACAGGCTGGTCCTTCCCTGTTTCCAGGGTGGCTCCGTGGGCCAGATCTAAGCACCCCGAGGGCCAGATCCGGCCCCTGGGCCTTGAGTTTGACCCTATTGGTGTAGGGTCTCCTGTTTGGGCAAGGAGAGGGGTTCGACTAGATGACCTACAAGGCCCTTCCGACTCTGTCAATCTGTTAAATCCAGCTTTGCTGAAAAGAGCAACAATGATGATCAGGGATCTGAAGGGTAAGCCTTCAATTATGGGAACTATCAATGCCTAGCCTAACAAAGAGAGGTTTTTAGGGGTGACACGATAGCTGTCTTCCATCACTTGAGGGATTGTCACAGGTCTCCTGTTTGAGCAGGAGGATGGACCAATGAACCCAAGGTGGCAGCTTCTTCAGATTGATGGAGCATCTTCAGGGTTGGCACAGAAGGGGTTTTGTTGTTCACTAGTCCAATTGTCCAGTAGCTGCCAAGCATCTAAATTTTGATCACGTGACCACGGGGATGCTGTCAACGGTCGTAAATGTGAAAAATGGTCATAAGTCATAAGAACCGTGGTGGTGCAGTGGTTAGAATGCAGCAGGAGTGGGTTCTATTTACCTTTACTAACGGTTCGCAACAGGATCACATTGCATGTGCAGATCGCTGATAATGACATCCAAGGTGATGGGTGGGGCCTCCCACCAGTTTTACTACCGGTTCTTATGTACCGGTCTGAACCGGGGGCAACCCACCACTGGAATGTAGTATGTATGTATGTATGTATGTATGTATGTATGTATGTATTTATTTATTGGTTCGATTTATATGCCGCCTTTCTCCGGAGACTCAGGGCGGCTTACAATGCGTTAAGCAATAGCCTTCATACTTTTGTATATACCTGCTTAGTAGGGCTTTCGTCTCCCCCTAAGTGGTGTTCTTTTTTATACAAAGTCAGCTTATTGCCTCCACAATCCGGGTCCTCATTTTACCTACCTCGAAAGGATGGAAGGCTGAGTCAACCTTGAGCCTGTGAGATTCGAACTCGCAGTAATTGCAGGCAGCTGGCAACTAAGTGCTAATTTAACAGCACTTTAGTCCACTGCGCCACCAGGCTCTTTTGCAGGCTAACTCTGCCCACAGCCTGGAATTCGACCCTCATGGCTTAAAGTTGACTCAGCCTTCCATCCTTCCAAGGTCGGTAAAATGAAGAACCAGATTGTTGGGGGCAAGAGGCTGACTCTGTAAACCACTTCGAGAGCACTGTAAAAGGGTATATAAGTCTAAGCTCTATTGCTATAAGTCACTTTCTTCAGTGCTATTCTAACTTCAAATAGTCACTAAACGAACTGTTTGTAAGTGGAGGACTATTTGTATTAGCCTTTGGGATATAAGGAGCTGCTTCTAAGGAGGTTTTTGAAATCATGGGACTAAGGGAAGCTGGACTGTGTCCCGGTATTTTGAAACAAGGTCCTTATTTCTGGACAGCTGGGTCTCAGCACCAACAGAAACAGAGAGACGTCAGTCTCTTATTAAAGAGAATTTTGTGGTTGATACTCTTGCAGTATTCCCTCAATTTATTTTTTGACTCGCTGGAGTTTTGGTTTAATTCATGCTTTGCAAATTGTACAGAATTGGGAAATTGTACAGGGTGGGGTGAGTAAATATTATTTTAGATAAAGACATCTACTTCTAAATTGGATCTGTTTTAGAATTTACCGGCCTCAATTTTTAAGACAAAGAGTGGGCAGATATTGATTAAACCTATGACGTGGCTTGCTGATTGTTGATGTAATTTTGTGTATTGCATAAGAGTTTCTCCATGAAACCCCCTTTACTCAGATGTTCCCTGTGGGTCATTTTTTTTCAACCTTAGACACTTTAAGATGGCTGACTTCCACTCCCAGAATTCCCCAGCCTGTGTGCTTTAAGATGGGTGGGCTTCCACTCTCAGAATTCACCAATCAGCATTCTTTAAGATGGGAGGACTTCAGCTCCCAGAATTCACCAATCAGCATGCTTTAAGATGGGTGGAATTCCACTCTCAGAATTCACCAGTCAGCATGCTTTAAGATGGGAGGACTTCAACTCCCAGAATTCCCCAGTCTGCATGCTTTAAGATGGGTGGACTTCCACTCCCAGAATTCCTCAGCCAGCCTGCTTTAAGATGGGTGGACTTCCACTCCCAGAATTCCCCAGCCAGCATGCTTTAAGATGGGATGACTTCAATTCCCAGAATTCACCAGTCAGCATGCTTTAAGATGGGATGACTTCAACTCCCAGAATTCCCCAGCCAGCATGCTTTAAGATGGGATGACTTCAACTCACAGAATTCACCAATCAGCATGCTTTAAGATGGGATGACTTCAACTCCCATAATTCACCAGTCAGCATGCTTTAAGATGGGATGACTTCAACTCCCAGAATTCACCAATCAGCATGCTTTAAGATGGGTGGATGTCCACTCCCAGAATTCCCCAGCCAGCATGCTTTAAGATGGGAGGACTTCCACTCCCAGAATTCCCCAGCCAGCATGCTTTAAGATGGGATGACTTCAACTCCCAGAATTCACCAATCAGCATGCTTTAAGATGGGTGGATGTCCACTCCCAGAATTCCCCAGCCAACATGCTTTAAGATGGGAGGATTTCAACTCCCAGAATTCACCAATCAGCATGCTTTAAGATGGGTGGATGTCCACTCCCAGAATTCCCCAGCCAACATGCTTTAAGATGGGAGGATTTCAACTCCCAGAATTCACCAATCAGCATGCTTTAAGATGGGATGACTTCAACTCCCAGAATTCACCAATCAGCATGCTTTAAGATGGGTGGATGTCCATTCCCAGAATTCCCCAGCCAACATGCTTTAAGATGGGAGGATTTCAACTCCCAGAATTCACCAATCAGCATGCTTTAAGATGGGAGGATTTCAACTCCCAGAATTCACCAATCAGCATGCTTTAAGATGGGTGGATGTCCACTCCCAGAATTCCCCAGCCAACATGCTTTAAGGTGGGAGGATTTCAACTCCCAGAATTCACCAATCAGCATGCTTTAAGATGGGAGGACTTCAACTCTCAGAATTCACCAATCAGCATGCTTTAAGATGGGAGGACTTCAATTCCCAGAATTCACCAATCAGCATGCTTTAAGATGGGTGGATGTCCACTCCCAGAATTCACCAATCAGCATGCTTTAAGATGGGAGGATTTCAACTCCCAGAATTCACCAATCAGCATGCTTTAAGATGGGTGGATGTCCACTCCCAGAATTCCCCAGCCAACATGCTTTAAGATGGGAGGATTTCAACTCCCAGAATTCACCAATCAGCATGCTTTAAGATGGGTGGATGTCCACTCCCAGAATTCCCCAGCCAACATGCTTTAAGATGGGAGGACTTCAACTCCCAGAATTCACCAATCAGCATGCTTTAAGATGGGAGGACTTCAACTCCCAGAATTCACCAATCAGCATGCTTTAAGATGGATGGATTTTCACACCCAGAATTCCCTAGCCAGCAAAGGAATGGCAGTTCACACATCTTAAAAGCACGCTGGCTGGGGAATTCTGGGAGTGGAAGTCCTCCCATCTTAAAGTGCCCAAGGTTGGCAAATACTGCTTTGGACAATCAGAAACGAAAAGAAGTTTGTAAACATTTTGCACATCTGTTTGCTGGGCTTGCTCACCTCCGCCCCTCGCCCCCCCCCCCCCGTTTCTCTGTCCCGGGATAAGAGAAATGCAAAATAACAAAAGTTTCCTGTCCCCTCCCCCTTGTCCCAGCCTAGGTTCTCAAGCAGAGGTGGATTTCATATAATTTTACCACCGGTTCGCCGCGCACTGAAAATGAGAGCTGACTTCGCTCTCGGGTGCGGCTTCCATGCATGCGTGCAGCCTTCCACGCATTTGCTTTGCTTGCATGCGTGGCTTGCACGTATGCATGCGGCTTAGAAGATGTGGCTAAATACAACGGCATAGCGCCGGGGCAGGTGGGTGACCCCACCAGCAAGTCGCCACTACCGGTTCGAACAGCTGAATACCACCATTGTTCTCAAGGCCAGATGTGAAGCTTTCGATGTAGCAGGCTGAGGAGCTGGTTGGTGGGGAACAGCTGTCATCCTTCCCAGTTAAGGAAGAAGGATTTCAGCCTCTGGAAAGCCTTTCTCCCAAAACCCAGCTCTTAATGAATGGCTAGGCTGATGCTGAGATCGGCAGGATGCAACCTTGAGGTTTGTTTATCTACCGGTGACTTGCCCTGTGGGTGTCGGTGGGAGTGTTCAACACCCAGAGATGGCTGTAAAGCTGAGATCTATACTAGAACAACAAGCAGCAAACAATACCCCAGTCAAGGAACCACCGACGTAGACAATCGAAGAAGCAAATAACAACCCAATCAAGGAAGCACCAAGAAGACTCTCACCCACACAGACAGAGCAAACCACTTGGATATCAGGAAGCAAACCCCATTCCCTTCCAGCACGGATGATGTTCCCTGTCTTCCTTCCTTCCTTCCTTCCTTCCTTCCTTCCTTCCTTCCTTCCTTCCTTCCTTCCTTCCTTCCTTCCTTCCTTCCTTCCTTCCTTCTATTTCTTCTTTCCTTCCCCTTCTTCTCTTCCTTCCTCTTCCCCTTCCCCTTCTTCTCCCCTTCCTCTTCCCTTCTTCTCTCCCCTCTCCCTTCCCCTTTCCCCTTCCCTTCTCCTCTCCCCCTTCCCTTCCTCTTCCCCTCCCCCCTTTTCTCTTCCTCTTCCCCTTCCCCTTCCTCTCTCCCTCCCTCCCTCTTCCTCTTCTTCTCCCCCGTCCCCTTCCTCTCTCCCTTCCCCTTCCCCTTTTTCTCTTCCCTTCCCCCTTTTCTCTCCCCCATTCCTTTCTCTCTCACTCCCTCTTCTTCTCTCCCCTTCCCCTCTCCCTTCCCCTTCCCCCTTTTCTCTCCCCCATTTCTTTCTCTCTCCCTCTCTCTTCTTCTCTCCTCCTCCCCCTTCCCCTCTTCTTTTTTCTTCCTTCCCCCTTCCCCCTTCCCCTGCCTCTCCCTTTCCTCCCCTCCCTCCCCCCCCCCCCAAATTTGGAAAGCAACTCCCAGCCATGCCAAGAAGCTGAAGATACGTCTTTGCTAATAAAATGAAAATGCTGACTCCCCCCATCCTGTTGTTTGGGGTGCCTAAAAATGCATCAGCCTATCAGGATGCTGAAATGGCCATGGAGAGACTGCAGCTGAAAACTGGGGTGGGGGTGGGGGAGGAAGATGGGGTGCCCTCCACGATGCTTTTCTTCCCCCTAGAAAAGGAGGTGAAAATTGGCAGGTGCCCCTGGCCAGTCGACCCATTCTGATTTGTGGCACCCAATGTTATTCAGAGCTGTTACGGCGCAGCTTGCAGCTTAAATGGCACCTCGGAGGAGATGCAAGTTTTTCATTTGTTCTCCAGCAAAGAATTTCAGTTGTATATATTACGGTCGGACTTCGGCTCGCACTATTTATTTTACAGCCCTCTTCTACAGAACATTATTAACTCCAACTTGTCTCTTCTGTATGAAGTCCATATGCCGAAGCTTAATTTTAAATGCCATTAAAAAGCACTTAACATTTAGAATATTTCAAATCTTGGCTCCTTTAGTAGCTTAGATGTCTGAGGGTTTGGATAGGGCCGGGTGGGTAAAAGAGAGAGGAAGCTATTGTAACGTGGCTCTCATAAATATCCTTGTGCAATCGTCCTGCGCTCTGTTTATAATTGTTCTGAACACACTTTGTCTCTGGCCTGCCCGTGTGCGCCTGATTTTAGAAGAGTTTCCTCAAGCTTAAGTTTAAAAAAATATCAAAAACGGCAAAGGCGAAGAAATCTTGACCTTAAAAATTAAGTACCGTATTGTCTTTTCTCCACTTTTTTTTCTATTCTGCCTCTTTTCGGGGGGGGGGGGGGAGATTTACACATTTAACAGAGTTGGAAGGGACCTTGTAGGTCATCTAGTCTAACCCCCCCCAAAGCAGGACATCCTACACCACTTCTGACAGATGGCAGTCCAGTCTCTTCTTGAAAGCCTCCAGTGATGAAGCTCCCACAACTTCTGAAGGCAACTTTTGTTCCATGGGTTGATTGTTCTCACGGTCAGAAAGTTTCTCCTTATTTCCAGGTTGAATCTCTCCTTGTTCAGTTTCCATCCATTGTTCCTTGTCTGGCCTTCGGGTGCCTTGGAGAATAGCTTGACCCCCTTCCTCTCTGTGCCAGTGCCTCAAATATTAGAAGACTGTTATCATGTCTCCCCTGGTCCTTCTCTTCCCTAGACTAGCCATGCCCGATTCCTGCAACCGTTCATTGTATGTTTTAACCTCCAGTCCAGAGGTGGGTTTCAGCAGGTTCTGACCAGTTCTGGAGAACCGGTAGTGGTAATTTTGAATAGTTCAGCAAACTGTTAAATACCACCTCTGACTGGTCCTGCCCCCATCTATTTTCTGCCTCCCGAATCCCAGCTGATCAGGAGGAAATGGGGATTTTGCAGTAACCTTCCCCTGGATTGGGGAGGGATTGGAGATTTTACAGTATCCTTCCCCTGCCACGCCCAGCAAGCCACGCCCACAGAACTGGTAATAAAATTTTTTGAAACCCACCGTTGCTCCAGTCCCCTCATCATCTTGGTTGCTCTTCTCTGCACTCTTTCTAGAGTCTCAACATCTTTTTTATAGTGAGGTGACCAAAACTGGATGCACGATTCTAAGTATGGTCTTACTAAGGCTTTACAGAGTGGCATTAATACGTCACTTGATCTTGAAGTGCAAAGATCTCAAACTGCATGCAAAAATTGAAATATGGAAGTGTATTTTTGCAGTTGCATGTCTAATGGTCTAATAATCGGTCGATCCTAAAGAAAATCCACCCCGGCTGTTCTTTGGAAGGATAGATCCTGAAACTGAAATTCAGATACTTTGGCCACTTAATGAGAAGAGAGGACTCAATGGAGAAGACCCTGATGTTGGGAAAGACAGAAGGTAGAAGGAGAGAGGAATGGCAGAGGATGAGATGGTTAGATGGTGTCATCAACACAACAAACGTGAATTTGGACAAACTGAGACAGGAGGGCCTGGCATACTATGATCCATGGGGTTGCAAAGAGTCGGACGTGACTTACTGACTGAACAACAAAATCTAATGGGCCTCTCCCACAACTTCTGAAGGCAACTTCTGTTCCATCGGTTGATGATTCTCACTGTCAGGAAACTTTCTCCTTATTTCTTCTCCTCGATTCAGTTTCCATCCATTATTCCTTGTCTGGCCTTCAGGTGCTTTGGATGTGACTTACTGACTGAACAACAAAATCTCATGGGTCTCGAAGCCATGAATAGAAATCAAAGGAAACCCCTTTTTTATGGTTCTCCCTGTGGGAAGAAATGAATCACATAGGAAAGTCTTGGAAATGTACCAATAATCCTCATTTAGTGACAACAATTGGGATTGCCATCTCTGTGGTTAGGCAAAGCGTTTGCTGAGTGAGGAATGCCGTCATTCTGCGATTGTGGTTTTCTTTGTTCCGGTTCCTACGTCCTTTGCAATGATCACCCCAACACTGGGATGATGAACAAGAAGAGAATTAATGTTTGTATTCATTGGAGAGAAAGGGATTGCAAGAGAGTAAGCAGGCACATAACAGGGAATAACAGGAAAGAACTGCTTTGGTGCCAACAGCCCCGAGCACACAGCCCAGAGGATATATATATGTATTTTTCTCTCAGCCGGGTTTTTTCCTACGTAAATCAAGATCTTTATACAGCCATAGCTCAGTGAAATCCCATTCACTAGTTTCTAGGCTTTTTCAGACATCAAACCAAGGGAGACCAAAGGGAGACAGCAAAATAGACAGCAAAATGCTGGTTTGATGTCTGAAAAAGCTTAGAAACTAGTGAATAGGATTTCACTGAGCTATGGCTGTATAAAGATCTTGATTTACATAGGAAAAAACCCGGCTGAGAGAAAAATACACACAAAACCTATGACAAAAGAAGAAAGCAAATACTTAGCCTCTATGGGGAGGGAATATATGGTAAGGGTGTGGCTAACTGATGAGGACCAATCAGTCCGAAATAGATCTATATTAGTCTCCTAATAGGCAGCAAAATGCTTGCTTGCTGTCTGAAGAAGCCTAGGATATAGTGGATGTGATTTCACTGAGCTATGGCTGCAAACTTGGTTACGTAGGAAAATACCCGGTTGGAGAAAAATACACACAAAATCTACGACAAAAGATAGACAGATAGACAGATAGACAGATAGACAGATAGACATATACATATATTTGTTTTCTGAGGTTTTCGCGGGTGTTTGTATGTAGGTCTTTGGTTATTTGGGTCTTCTCCCGCGTAAAATTGGAAGTATCTTGGCGACATTTCGACGAAGTCTCATTCGTCATCTTCAGGCTGGTGTTCTCAGCTTTGTGCTTCCAGGAGCAATGTGAGATCGCAGCTGTCTCTTCCTTTTAACTGCTAGTGGGGGTGTGAGCTGATTGGGTGGGAGCTTGGCTGTGTTCTGATTGGGTGGAGGTGTGTTCTGATTGGTTAGGGGCTTGGCTGTGCTTGCCTGAGAGAAACCTGGAAGCAGCTCATACAACAAAGGTATAACATGGCACCCAATATCATGCATTCTGCTATGTTCTGGACCAGCTGTAACTTCCAAGTGGTCTTCAAGGGCGGTCCCATATAAAGTTCATTGCAGTAATCCACAATCCAATGTGGGCCTGCTTACTCTCTTAAAATCCCTTCCTCTCCAATCTCTCTATTCTGCAAGGGGGGATATAGAAGAAATTATATATTATATAAATTATATTAGGCGGGGGATGGAGAGAAAGGGTAAAGTGGTGACCATAACTGTATGACCAAAGCTCTTAAATGTGTGTCACATGTGCATTGCACTAAAAAAAGGGGTGTGGCTTCAATTGCAGGAGTTTTTTGACCTCCTACCTCAGTGGGCATATTTACTTCCTAGTAGTTGATATAAAAATTGATGATGCAAAAAATTCTGAGAATGATCAGCGGTATCAAGTCACAGAAAGTTGGTCTATAACCAACTTTGTTTGTTTTTCAATGTGTCTAATGTTGATTCTTCTTCTTCTTCTTCTTCTTCTTCTTCTTCTTCTTCTTCTTCTTCTTCTTCTTCTTCTTCTTCTTCTTCTTCTTCTTCTTCTTTTCTTTTCTTTTCTTTTCTTTTCTTTTGCTTTTCTTTTACTTTTTCTTCATGTTTCTTCTTCTTTTACCTTTTCTTCTTTTCTTCATCTTTTTCTTCTTTTCTTTTACCTTTTCTTCTTTTCTTCTTCATCTGTTTCTTCTTCTTTTACTTTTTTCTTCACCTTTTTACTTTTCTTTTACTTTTTCTTCTTTTCTTCATCTGTTTCTTTTTCTCCTCCTCCTCCTCCTCTTCCTCCTTTCTCTTCCCTTCTCCCTATCTACATTCTCATCTCCTCCTCTTTCCTCTTCTCCTCTTCTCCTCTTCTCCTCTTCTCCCTCTCCTCCTCCATCCCCATCTCTTACTCCTCTTCTTTTCCCTTCTCCTTCTTCCTCCTCTTGCCTCTTCCCCCTTCCCCCTCCTTCTTCCCCCTTTCCTCCCTCTCCTCTTCCATCCCCATCTCCTCCTCCACCTCCTGTCCCCCCCTCCTCCTCTCCATCTCTGTCTCTCTGTCTCCCCCACTTTCTTCTCCTTTCTTTCATCTTTTCCATAAGGAGGATGTTTCCAAGCTACAAAGTGAAGGTCACTGGCATGAATCCCAAGACGAAGTACATCTTGCTGATCGATATTGTCCCGGCAGACGATCATCGATACAAATTCTGCGACAACAAGTGGCACGTGATGAACGCACGATGATTTATTGATTTGCTTCTTTATTTTATTTTTTTTGGAATCCCACCTTTATTACTTTTTTATGAATAAAAAACATACGCAAGACTCCTCCCTCTTCCTATTTCCTCCACAACAACAACCCTGTAGGGTAGGACTGAATTACCCTTGCACTGAAAACAAAAATACCCGACTAATGTCCGGTTCTTGCACTTATGACTGTCAGCATCCTCATAGTCACATAATGAAAATTTGGGCATTTGCCAACTGGCAGATATTGATGGTCCCCGCAGCCTCCAAAAGTCATGTGGTCACCATTTGCAACCTTCCCAGCTGACTACAGGTAGTCCTCGACTTACGACCACAATTGAGCCCAACATTTCTGTTGTGAAGCGAGACATATCTTATGTCTCATTTTACGACCTTTCGTGCCACGGTTGTTAAGTGAATCTGGCTTCCCCATTGATTTTGCTTATCAAAAAAGTTGCCAAAGGGGATCACATGGCCTTGGGACACAGCAGCCGGTCATAAGTGTGAACCAGTTGCCAAGCATCTGAGTTTTTCATTGTGGGGCTGCTACAAAGGTCGTAAGTGTGAAAAATGGTCACAAGGCACATTTTCCCAGTATCGTCGTAACTTTGAACGTTCGCTAAATGAACGGTTGTAAGTTGAGGACTGCCTGTACTGGCAGGCAGCCAACGGAGGAAGCTGGATACACTTAACGACCATGCCATTCACTTAACAACTGCAGCAGGGGTGAAATGTAAAATGTGTCACTACCGGTTCTGTGGGCGTGGCTTGGTGGGTGGGTGGGGTAATGTGACTGGGTGGGCGTGGCCAACTTTTTTTAAAAAAAAACTTTTCAAAGGATTTTTTCCAATGCTTTGAAAAGCCTCTGGCGATCAGGCGTCAGAGACTTTTCAAAGCATTTTTTTTTACCCCCTCTTCGGCCAAGAGGTTGCAGAAAAAAATGCTTTGAAAAACCTCTGTGGATCCCAGCTGAGTCGCGCAATCATCAGAGGCTTTTTTTTCTTTACTTTTAAAAGCATTTTTTCATCGGAAGAGGAGGTAGAAAAAATGCTTTTAAGAGTAAAAAAAAAAGCCTCTGATGATCATGCGATTCAGCGGAGCATGATGTGGGGGGGAGCAGGGATTTTTGCTACCGGTTCTCCAAACTACCCACCGCCATCGCTACCGGATCGGGCAATCCGGTCTGAACCGGGAGCATTTCACCCCTGAACTGCAGTGATTCACTTAACAATCGTAGCAGGAAAGGTTGCAAAATTGACACAACTCCCTTAAGCAACAGAAATTCTGGACCCAATTGTGTTCTGTAAGTTGTAAAAGGCAATTCCTCGACTTACGGCCACAACAAATAAATAAATAAATTTATTTATTTATTATTTCAATTATATAAATTGAAATAATAAATAAATAAATAAATAAAGTGAACCCAACTGCTCAGCGAGACTATTGTTAAGTGAGCTTTGCCCCTCTTTGTGACCATTCTTGGTCATAAAGTGATTCACTTAACAACAAGTGAATCACTGCCGTTGTTAGTAACACTGGTTGTTAAGTGAATCTGGTTTCCCCATTGACTCTGCTTGTCAGCAGGTCGCAAGAGTGGATCACGTCGCGTGATCCCGGAACACTGCAACTGCCGTAAGTATGAGTCAGTTGCCAAG
Source organism: Coluber constrictor foxii (assembly GCA_038048745.1). Classification (NCBI taxonomy): domain Eukaryota; kingdom Metazoa; phylum Chordata; class Lepidosauria; order Squamata; family Colubridae; genus Coluber; species Coluber constrictor. Next base: position 352,350,256 of record CM075958.1, on the reverse strand, counting down.
TGTCTGGATTTTGACCATGTGACCGTGGGAATTTTGACCATGTTACCGTGGGAATGCTGCAACAACCTTAAGCACGAAAAATGGTCATAAGTCGGGGTTTCCCCCCCCCCCCCAGTGCCATTGTAACTTTGAATGAATGGTTGTAAGTCGGGGACTATTTTCGGGGAAGTGCTGCTCCGTACGAAAGTTTTGTATGAAAAAAAAAAGGAAGCTGGACTTTTGTCGAGGTTAGCTAGCTAGCTGCCTTGCTGAATTGATAAAGAGAGGCTGGGAAATTTATGGAACATAGAATAGCAGAGTTTGGAAGGGACCTTGGAGGTCATCTAGTCCAACCCTCTGCTTTAATTTAATTTAAGTCCTTGGGTTTTTTTTTTTAAAAAAATATTTTTTAGACAAACAAATGTTTAATACATCAGTTTTCTCTTCCCTGTGACATCTCGGTGTTCCCTTCCAAAGTTCTTTCTTTTTCTGTATAGCTGTCATTCCTTCTATCTTGATCCTTATCCAGTCCACAATGTCAATCTCAATTATATCTCTTCTCCAACCAATAGTGAAAATCATTTTTTAAATATTTTAAAATACTGTATTTTCCTGCGTATAAGACTACTTCCTAACACACAAAAATCTTCTCAAAAGTCGGGGGTCATCTTATACGCCGGGTCTCCTTCTCCTGTAACCAGGCAGACCAGCCCATAAGGCTCTGACGAGCCTTAAATGGCTCTGAGGAGGGTCGTCTTATACGCCCAGTCATCTTATACACCTGAAAATACGGTATTTTAAAATATTCTGAGTCTTCTCCATCTTTAATCATCAGACTCAATCTATTCACTTCTGCACCATCTAAGATTTTTTTTTAATTACTTCTTCTTCCAAAGGTATTTTCTCCGCTTTCCAATTTTGTGCGCAGACAATCCTTGCAGCTGTTATTACATGCATTAATTTACGTTCTTGTATTGTTTTGAACATAGGATGGTGGCGGGAAAAGCTGAACCTGCGATGCCCGGACGGTTATATGTTCACCCTGACTCTCCAGCTACTGGAACTCATTGGATGCGTCAACTGGTGTCTTTCCAGAAGCTAAAGCTCACCAACAACCACTTAGATCCCTTCGGACATGTAAGAGAAATTTCTAACGTTTCTCCTAGGCCCGTGATGGCGAATCTATGGCATGCGTGCCAGAGGTGGCACGCAGAGCCATATCTGTGGGCATGTAAACGTTGCCTTAGCTGACCTCCAGTGCACATCCGCGCGCAGACCAGCTGATTTTTGGGCCTTCTAGTCCCACCGGAAGTCAGGAAACGGGCTGTTTCCGGCCTCCGGGGAGTTGGGAAAGGCCATTTTCGCCCTCCCCAGGCTCCAAGAAAGCCTCTAGAGTCTGGGGAGGGCGAAAAACAGGCCTACTGGGCCCACTGCTAACCTTTTTGGTGTCGCGTGCCAAAAGCGGGGGGAGGTCGTGCGCGCATGCGCGGGGGCATGGGGGGGCATTGAATTATGGGTGTGGGCACACACGTGCGACACCCCCCCCGCTTTTGGCACGCGACACCAAAAAGGTTAGCCATCACTGTCCTAGGCTCACTCTATAAATACTGCCATCTGATCACCAGTGACTAGAGGAAGCTAGAAGGATGTCACTTACCTGGTAATAATGTCCCTGCAAAAATGATATCATTTCCGCCATGCAAATATTTACAGATTAACAGAGTTGGAAGGGACCTTGTAGGTCATCTAGTCCAACCCCCCCGCCCAGCAGAACCTACACCACTTCTGACAGAGGGCAGTCCAGTCTCTTCTTGAAAGTCTCCAGTGATGAAGCTCCCACAACTTCTGGAGGCAACTTCTGTTCCACTGGTGAATTGTCCTCACTGTTAGGAAGTTTCTCCTTCATTCTAAGTTGCTTCTCTCTTTGATTAGTTTCCATCCATTGTTTCTTGTCTTGCCTTCTGATGTGTTGGAAAATAAAGCATGTATTTGTGACAGCCCCTGAGATACTAGAATACTGTTGTCATGTCATGTCCGTCCTTCCATCCCCCTCCCAGTCCTTCTTTTCTCTAGACTAGCCATACCCAATTCTTGCAACCGTTCTCCATATATTTTAGCCTCCAGGCCTTGAATCATCCTAGTTGCTCTTCTCTGCACTTACAATGTGTTAAGCAATAGCTTTCATACTTTTGTATATTTTCTATACAAAGTCAGCTTATTGCCCCCACAAACTGGGTCCTCAATTGACCTACCTTAGAAAGGATGGAAGGCTGAGTCAACCTTGAGCCTCGAACCTTGCAATAATTGCAGACAGCTGAATGTTAATAACAGGCTATTTACCCTGTTGAGCTATCTGAGGCTCTGTCCCAAAGGTGATTTTTTTTTTCTTCAAGAGGCAACTTGACTTTCTGGTTTTTCTTTGGAGACTTCTCGCTTCTCATCCTCTTGAAAAAAAAAAACATTGCATAGTTGATAGTTGTGTTCCAATGTCTTAACGGGCTGCCACAAAGAAGAGGAGGTTGAAAACAGGGGTGAAATCCAGCAGGTTCTGACAGGTCCTGGAGAACCGGCAGTGGAAATCTTGAGTAATGCGGAGAACCGGCAAATACCACTTCTGGCTGGCCCCAGAGTGGGGAGGGAATGGGGATTTTGCAGTATCCTTCCCTGCCATGCCCACCAAACCACGCCCACCAAGCGACGCCCACAGAACCAGTAGTAAAAAAAATTGGATTTCACCACTGGTGAAATCTCCAAAGCACCAGAGGGCAGGACAAGAAGCAATGGATGGAAACTAATCAAGGAGAGAAGCAACCTGGAATTAAGGAGAAACTTCCTAAAAAGTGGAGACAATTAACCTGTGGAACAGTTTGCCTATAGAAATTGCAGGTGCTCCCTGGAGGTTATCCAACATCTTCTTAAAAACTTCCAGTGTTGGAGCATTCACAACTTCTGGAGGCAAGTTGTTCCACTGATTGATTGTTCTCACTGTCAGGAAATTTCTCCTTAGTTCTAAGTTGCTTCTCTCCTTGATCAGTTTCCATCTTTTGCTTCTTGTCCTGCCTCTCAGGTGCTTTGGAGAATAGTTTGACTCCCTCTTCTTTGGGGCAGCCCCTGAGATATTGGAACCCTACTATCATGTCTCCCCTAGTCCTTCTTCTCATAAATTAGACATTCCCAGTTCCTGCAACCGTTCTTCATATGTTTTAGCCTCCAGTCCCCTACTATAAATAATCAAATTAATTCTGCTCATTAATTCTTTTGGAGATATTTATAAAACCCAGTAAGGTTCCCCTTGAAGAAGGCTCTTTGAGTACCAAATAGGAGAAGTTAGAAGATGTTTTAAGTGCTACACACTTTTCTTTTTTCTTTTTTGGTCAAATCTCGACCTGAAGCAAAAGAGTTAAAAGTAACCTTCATGCGAGGCTCAGAAAATCCTAGCTTCCCATTCTCCCACAAAGAGGAGGGGGCAAAACTTCATCTGGAAAATGTCATCAATAAAAACTGCATTTCGGAAGGTATAGGATGCAGTGGCTTTGGTGGGTAAGGTTATACATTGCAACCAGATTTCAAAAAAAAAGGGCGGGGGGCCATTAAAAAGCTGATCCCAACCTAATGGACAGGCTCATCAATTTGACAAGAGATACAGCTTCTGTTTTCTTCTAATCTTTGTACCGGGCTCCATCAAGTGAGGAGGTCAGCTGAAGATGACTGAAATGGAGGAAGGTTTCTTCCTTGATGCTTTTCCCCCACCCCTCCAATGAGAATTTGAATTCTCCAAGGTCAAATAATCCTATTTCATACACATGCTGTGAAGACCTACAGTAAGGTCAAAGGCTCCAATGGAAGGAAAGAGAAGAGAACAACCAGCAATGAAGTGGATAGAATCAATTTTTCAACCTTAGACACTTGAGGACGAGTGGACTTCAGCTCCCAGAATTCCCCAGCCAGCCATGAGAAATCGACTTTGACACCCCTGAGTTACAGTAATAATGGATGCATCATTTAAGGACCAAGTTGGTAGATTGTCCTCCTGCCTAAGGTGGGACTAGAACTTGCCGTCTCCTGGTGATTGGCCCAAAGTCAGCCAGCCAGCTTTCATACCTAAGTTAGGACTAGAATTCACCGTCTCCTGGTGATTGGCCCAGTCACCCAGCTGCCCAAAGTCAACCAGCCAGCTTTCATACCTAAAATAGGACTAGAATTCACCATCTCCTGGTGATTGGCCCAAAGTCAACCAGCCAGCTTTCATATCTAAGGTAGGACTAGAACTCACTGTTCCTGGTGATTGGCCCAAAGTCATCCAGCCAGCTTTCATACCTAAGGTAGGACTAGAATTCACCATCTCCTGGTGATTGGCCCAGTCACCCAGCTGCCCAAAGTCAACCAGCCAGCTTTCATATCTAAAATAGGACTAGAACTCACTGTCTCCTGGTGATTGGCCCAAAGTCAACCAGCCAGCTTTCATATCTAAGGTAGGACTAGAACTCACTATCTCCTGGTGATTGGCCCAAAGTCATCCAGCCAGCTTTCATACCTAAGGTAGGACTAAAACTCACCATCTCCTGGTGATTGGCTCAAAGTCACCCAGCCAGCTTTTGTGTCCGAGGCAGGACTAGAACTCATTGTCTCCTGGCTTCTAGCTTGGTGCCTTTAGCACTAGATTCAACTGGATTTCAGGGCTGCACCAATCCCAGAGCAACACAATCCCCTCTTCGAAATCAAAGCCAACCAAACTCAATGCTTTTAAAGTTTTGCTCTGTTCCAATGATTTCTTTTATCAGAAGGGTCCATGGAGATTCTCTGTCATCCAAGTCATGGTGGTCTCAAAGGTGCTTTTTCAAGAGGCAACTGGACTGTCTTTGAAGATGTTTCGCTTCTCACCCAAGAAGCTTCCTCAGTTCAGCAGAACAACTTCAAGGGAAAAAAAGAAAGAAAGAAAGTCCAATTGCTTCTTGAAAAGCACCTTCGGGGCTTTTAGCAGAACATGCTTTATTGATAATTCTCTTTTTTCCTTCTACTTTTCCTCCCACAGATCATCCTCAATTCCATGCACAAATACCAGCCCAGGTTGCACATTGTGAAAGCGGATGAAAACAATGCATTTGGGTCAAAGAACACAGCTTTTTGCACTCATGTGTTCCCAGAAACCTCCTTTATATCCGTGACATCCTACCAAAATCACAAGGTCTGTATTCCTTTTTTTTTTTTTTGCTTTGTGAATTCGATATATAGAATAATAGAATAACAGAGTTGGAAGGGACCTTGGAGGTCTTCTAGTCCAACCCCCTGCTTAGGCAGGAAACCCTACACTACTTCAGACAAATGGTGAGCCAATCTCTTCTTAAAATCCTCCAGTGTTGGAGCATTCACAACTTCTGGAGGCAAGTTGTTCCACTGATTAATTGTTCTCACTGTCAGGAAAATAAACGTGATGATGCAAAATAAATCTAAACAAAGTAAGATTTTTTAGAACGTCTATTAAATCTGAAGCGGTCAATCCTCCTTCATTCCGGCAAGCTTATGCGAATGATCACTCTCAAAAATATAAAGATTTCTTTTCCACAATTGCCTTGCTTATTTCCACATGTGCAGTCTGTGTGCAGTCCAGAAATTAATTATAGACAGTACACAGTATATTTTTCCCCCTGTTTCTCCTGATCTTATTTATGCATTGCATTTTTAATGGGATAGTATTGGGATAAAATTAAACGAAAGCATAAAATTTTTCTCCCTCTCTCCCTCTCTCGTTCTCTCTCTTTCTCCCCCTCCCCTCCTCTCTCTAGAGGCGGGTATAAATAAACTAGATTTCTCCGTGAAATTTAGTTCTTGGTGACTTCATGGGAAAAAATAGATTTTTGACAACAATCTGGAGATAGTTGCCATTCATTGTTGTGATATTCATTTCAGGCTAGGCTACTGTGTTGGGATTTTCTCCTGAGCTTCCCCAACCAATTATTAATCGGGTCTGATTCTGTTTAGGTTTTATTTCCCCCAAAATGTTGAGGAAATCAAACCTGATTTCAAAAGGTTGAAAATTAACTGCTGAATAGTCCTAGGATTCTCTGTATTGGGGAATATTCTCCAGAACCTGTTCAATTTATTAGTATTCTTATTGTTTTTAATGTTGTGCACTGCCTAGAATAATATTCCTCAATCTTGGTGACTTTAAGATGGAAGGACTTCAACTCCCAGAATCCTTTAGCCGAGCCATCAAGTCAGAAGTCCACTCTAGGCCAGTCTTCCTCAACCATGGCAAACTTCAGAAATAAACAACAGAAATTAAATTTTAAAAAAGGGATGGTCAAAGCAAGCAATTATAATGAAATGGGGGGGATTTTATAAAAATAATATAATATAATAAATATAATATAATATAATATAATATAATATAATATAATATAATATAATATAATATAATATAATATAATATAATATAATATAATATAATATAATATAATATAATATAATATAATACAATACAATACAATACAATACAATACAATACAATACAATACAATACAATACAATACAATACAATACAATACAATACAATAGATGAAGAAATATAAGGGGGGAAAATGGTCACCAGGGGATGGGGGTGGAATATTTGTCTTGTTTTTTTTTCCTTTTTCCTTTCCTTTTCCTTTCTTTTTTGTATTTAGATGTATATGTATTATGTTTATCTTATTTGTATTTAAAGAATAAAAAAAATATTTAAAAAACCCACACCTTTGCAACCTTCAGGTGGGTGGACTTCAACTCCCAGAATTCCCCAGCCAGCCGTATTGTGGATTTTTAATGTTGTAACCTGCCTAGATTCACCTATTCTGTGAGTTGGGCGGCCATATAAATTTCTTTAATAAATACATATATAAAATCTCTTGCCATTTGAACATGAAGGAAAAATGGAGCCTTTTGTAAGGTGTAAGGAAGGTGTCTGAAGTGGAATTAGGAATTAGGAATTCAGAACAGAAGCCATTGGAAAAGATTTGTCCATTGTCTTTGTCCATAGATACCTTCCAGGTCAAAAAAGTCAAAATGGCAGCCAGAACTATGGGGTTCAAGACCCACACTTCAAAGAGCATCAGAACCTGGACCGCATCGTTGTAGCTGCCATCTTGAGTTTTTTTGACATAAGCAAAAGAAGGTGGGGCTTCAAGCATCTAGCAGGACCAGGTGATTAAAACCCCACCCTCCCCAGGTGATTCAAGGCCTGCCTTCTCCAGGTGATTGAGGCCCCGCCTTCTCAGGTGACTGAAGCCCAACCTTCTCCAGATGATTGGCTCTCTGAGTGTTTGAAGCCCCACCTGCTTCAGGTGATTGAGGCCCCGCCTTCTCAGGTGACTGAATCCCCGCCTTCTCCAGATGATTGAGGCCCCACCCTCTCGAGATGTTTGAAGCTCCACCTTCTCCAGGTGATTGGGGCTTCATCTCTCTTATTTGTGGCAAAACACTCAAGTCAGAAGTCACAACAATGTGGTCCAATCTTTTGACTTTTTTACCTGTGTTGCTTTTTTGAAACATTGTGGAAATTTGGCATAAAGACAGATGTTGCATGAATCAAGGAATCTGGAGTCAGAAAAAATAAAAAGGGAAAAAATAAAAAGAGCTGGGCCTGAGGTGGCTTTCCTTCACTTTCACCTTGAAAGATCCATTAAAAAAAACTCCTTTTTTTTTCCTTAGTGGTAATCCTTGACTTATAACCATTCATTTAGTGATCCTTCAAATTGCAACGACACTGAAAAAAGTGACGGATGACCTTTTTCACACTTACGGCCAAGGCAGCATCCCCATGGTCACATGACCAAAATTCAAACTCTTGGCAACCGACTCGTATTTATGACGGTTGCAGTGTCTCGCCGTCACATGATCCCCTTTTCTGACCTTCTGACAAGCAAAGTCAACGGGGAAGCCAGATTCACTTAATGACCATGGGACTAACTTAACAGCGGCAGTGTTTCGCTTGAACAACGGCGGCAGGAAGGGTCATAAAAATGGGGGCCAAACCCACTTAACAACTGTCTTGCTTAGCAGGTGCAAATTTGGGGCTCATAAGTTGTGGCCGTAAATCGAGGACTACTGTAATTCTTGCTTTTTTACTTCACAAGGAGGCACCAACAAGAGCCAAGGACAATGAAGAAGGAGGGAGGGGGCTGTGTTTTTCCATCCATCCCCAATTTAAGCCTGAAATCTTTTCACAGAGAAAAAAAATCTGTTCCTGAGGGTTTTTTTAAAATTATTATTATTATTTATTTATTTAATTTTTTTAAAATTGAAAAAGTTTTACAAATACAAATTATTCCCCCTTCCCCCCTTCTCCCCCCTAACCCTCCCTAACTCTTCCCTCCCCCCCTTGACTTCCCAAGGTGAAATCCAAATCATATCATATCATGCAATTCCCCCCAACTATTCTGCCCCCTGTCTATACTATAAATTTCTAGATAACATTCAGCTAAAAGCTATCTGATACTTCCTTTTTGATATTTATTCTGCACATAGTCTATCCATTTCTTCCATTCCCACGCAAAAGTTTCTTGAGTCCGGTCTTTTAAGTATGCTGATATCTTTGCCATTTCTGCAAAACTGGCCACCTTCAAAGTCCATTCTTCAATAGTAGGTAAAACATCTTTTTTCCAATATTGACCAATCAGTAACCTAGCTGCTGTAACCATATATAATATCAGTTTTGTTTCATTCAATGACAAATCCTTAACTATACCCAATAAGAACAATTGAGGAGAAAATTGGAGTTTTTTCCTTCAAAACATTTTGCATAACCCACCAAATTTTGATCCAAAAAGCCTTCACTTTCTTGCAAGTCCACCATATAGAGTAAATAATATGTAGCATCTAAGCAATCACATCTCCAACATTTTGGCTGAACGTTAGGATGCATGCATGACAGTTTCTTAGGATCTAAATGCCACCTATAAAACATTTTATAAAAATTTCCCCTCAAATTCTGTGAGTGTGTGAATTTAACGTTCTGGACCCATATTTTTTCCCATGTTTCCATCATAACTGGTTCTGCAAAGTTTTGCGCCCATTTTATCATACAGTATTTATTTAATTTTTATACCGCCCTTCTCCCAGAGGACTCAGGGCGGTATAAAAATTAAATAAGCCCCCTTTTGATGCTCTGCTTTTTTGGCAGCCAATTGTTATTTATTTGCTACCGTCCATCGACCGGGGAGTCAGAAAGTCTTCCGGATCTTCTTACTCTGGTGGATCCAGGCCTGGCTCCCTTTTTTACGGGGCCACACCTGGCTTTAAAAGGAGACCTCCAGATGCCTCCAGAATCCTGCAAAAAGAGGATTGCAAGCTTTAAAGAGCCATTAAATTTATGGGAGGAACTGGCCCCCTGAATTTTTTTTATCCCCCCCCCCCCCTTGCTTCCTGATGAAATCTAAAGCACTGGCTTTATAAAAAACAAATCCTTGACAGGCACAGTCAAGGATGGGCTCATGTCAATTTAGGAAAAGCAAGACCGGATACAGAGGTGGGGTGAAGGAAACCAGGCCTCTGTGTGTGTGTGTGTGTGTGAGATCCTACTTTAGCAGAAAACAGACAGAAAAAAAAATTATTATTATAGCTTTATTGATTTATATAGGCCATATCAAAGCATAAGGTTCAAACACATGTCACATTATAAAAATGTACGCAAATGAAATAATAATTGAATAAGAAATTGAAATGAGAATAAGGATAATTAGAAAATCGGGGCTGCTAAAATACCACTTTAGATTGAACTGAAAAGGGAAACCAACAGGAGAGAAGGGAAGGGAAAAGATAGGAGAGGAGAGGAGAAAGAAGAAAGGGGAAAGGAGAGGTAGAAGGGAGGGGAAAGAAGAGCAGAGGAGAAGGTTAGAAGGAGGGAAGAAGAGAGGAGTGGGGGAAGAGAAAGGGAAGTAGGAAAGAGAAGGAGAGGAAGAACGAAGGAAGTAGAAGGAGAAAGAGGAAAGAAGAGAAGGGGAAGAGAAGAAAGGTTGGAGGTAAAGGGAAAGGATAAAAGAGCAGTCCTGAAAAAGTAAAAATGAAAGTTAAAAGAAAAGGTGAATGAAAAATCATGGAAATGACTGTACATGTAAATGTGTTTATGAGAAATAAAAATTAAAAACTTTAAAAAAGAACACATATCACCAATGAAATCCTATGCAAACAATTTAAAATAATAGTAGGGTGAAATACAAGAATTATAGGATAAGATACAATATAATTTAATACATAAAGAATGTAAAAATAGAAATAAAATGACCATAACATAAAATTATATTTCGGTGTCACCCTTACAATCTACCCCCATCAGTCCCCACGTATGCAGATCTCAACCGAACCATTTTGTTTTAAGTACTGCGCTGTGTTAAATGTTATTTTCAGGCTCTGGCCAAACATAAAGTAAGTTGTTTTTGATATGGGGATCCCAATGGTGAATTTTTTTTTTTAAAAAAAGCTTGATTTAGGCAGCCTTGAGGAACCAAGAGCCTCTATATAACTTGGTTCACCTGGGGAAAGATTGTCAGTTGCCAAGTGAAGCTGTCCAGAAGCCGCTGTGTTTTCTGAGAAACCTTTATGGAAAGATATCCGCTCTGAGGACCCTCTTAAAACGTCAGTCTTAAGAAGGGGGTAATATTTCTACATTAAATGAGGTTGAGACACGGCTTTCTTAGCGCCAGGCTTCATAGCGGCACTCCAGAAACAGATTGTTCCAGGCCTTGTTGGCTTCCATCCTTATAGGAATAAAGAAAGGGGGGAAAATTTAATTTGGTGCCTAATTTGGTAGAGAGAGAGAGAGGAATACCTGGACAAAAACAAGGTAAAAGAAATGGGACGACTCTTCTTCCTCTTGTTATTGTCCCAAAGGGGCTTTTTGCAAAAAGCAACTGGACTGTCTTTGTTTTTCCTTGACGACATTTCACTTCTCATCTAAGAAGCTTCTTCAGTTCTGGCAGAGCGATGAAAAGCGAAATGTCTTCAAGGAAAAACAAAGAATACAGAATAATACAGAGTTGGAAGGGACCTTGTAGGTCATCTAGTCCAACCCCTATACCATTTCTGACAAGTGGCTGGTCAGTCTCTTCTCGAAAGCTTCCAGTGATGAAGCTCCCACAACTTCTGAAGCTGTTCCACTGGTTGATGGTTCTCACTGTCAGAATATTCCTCCTTATTTCCAGGTTGAATCTCCCCTTGATCAGTTTCCATCCATTGTTCCTTGTCTGGCCTTCAGGTGCTTTGGAAAATAGCTTGACCCCCTCCTCTCTGTGGCAGCCCCTCAAATATTGGAAGATGCTCTTCTGTCTCCCCTGGTCCTTCTCTTCACTAGACTAGCCAGGCCCAGTTCCTGCAACTGTTCATCGTAAGTTTTAGCCTCCAGCCCCCTAATCATCTTGGTTGCTCTTCTCCACACTCTTTCTAGAGTCTCCACATCTTTTTTATAGCGTGGTGACCAAAACTGGATGCAATACTCTTGATATGGTCTTACTAAGGCTTTGTAGAGTGGTATTAGTACCTCCCTTGATCTTGATTCAATCCTTCTGTTAATGCCACTCAGGATTGCATTGGCTATTTTGGCTGAACTCGCACACAGTTGGCTCATATTTAATGGGTTGTCCACTAAGACTTCCAAGTCCAGCTGCCTTTAGAAAAAGCGCCTTTGGGACTGTCACTATGTTATTTGTATTTGCCAGCTGAGCTTCCATTCTGAACATTACGGTAGCTTGCCAGAGAACTTTATCAACAAAGATAAGACTTGGGATTTTTGAACTATTGCGCATGTCCACATTCTTTCTTTTCTAACTTCCTGATTTACTTTTTCCTTTGTCCGTCTCTGTGTGATAAGACTGCCGGTAAGATGTAGTTAGCTAGGTTTTTACTTTTATAATAAAAATGTTTTCTTAGACTATATACTTCAGGTTTTCTTTCTTTGAGGGTATACATCATGGAAAACAAGATCTATTCACCTCTAATTAATTACAATTTCCCCAGGAGGGGAACGAGGTTGATTCACACTTCGACAGGGACAAGCATGACCTGGATGATTGTGACTCTCCATAGACTCCTATCATTATCGTTTTTTTGATTCAGGGGGTCCTCGACTTACAATCATTTGTTTAGCAACCGTTCAAAGTTACAAAGTTCAAAGTTAAGATGGAAACCTTACACCACTTCTGACAAATGGTTATCCAACCTATTCCAGTGTTGGAGCATTCACAACTTCTGGAGGCAAGTAGTTCCACTGGTTAATTGTTCTCACTGTCAGGAAATTTCTCCTTAGTTCTAAGTTGCTTCTCTCCTTGAGTAGTTTCCACCCGTTGCTTCTTGTCCTGCCCTCAGATGCTTTGGAGAATAGTTTGACTCCCTCTTCTTTGGGGCAGCTCCTGAGATATTGGAACCCTACTATCATGTCTCCCCTAGTCCTTCTTCTTATTAAACTAGACATTCCCAGTTCCTGCAACCGTTCTTCATACGTTTTATTAAAGTTCTCTCTATCCTATCAAGGGCTATCCTATCAAGGGCTGAAAGAGTGAGCAAGGGGAATAAAATAAATAACCAGCCCACCAAGAATAAGAGCAGAAGGACTCCAGGTTGTGCGTAACACTAAGCAACAGAGGGGAAAAGGGAATTTGGGGGTAAATCATTTGCAGCGAGAAGCCCGGAAAAGGGAGATTAAAAAAAGCAGCTTCCCATCCAGAAAATTCTGGCAGCTGCAGCCAGGAAGAGCTTCTTGTGAATACCATCACCCCCCCAAAAAAAAAAAAAGCTAAGTTTGGCTGAGTGCTGATTTGCTGGGAGAGCGATAGCCTATTGTGGTCTGAGGTGGTTTATTAAATTGCTGCTGGTGGGAGATACCAGTTAGGAAGGCCAGGCAGTAGATAGGAAGCCCTTCTCTCCAGAAAAGAAGATAGTTTTCCAGGTATTGCTTGAGGAACATCTGCAGGGGATGGTCAAGATCCAGCTGTGGGATTTCCAAGTGGTCTCCTATCCTCCCGTCCTTCTTAACATTGGCGATCAGCCAAGGTTGGCTCAAGGCTGCTGCCTTCTGTTGATCGAAGGAACAGACGAGGTTTACAAATTTAATCTCTGTTCATTTTAAAATTGAAGGATTTTTAGGGTCTTGTGCTTGTTTTTACGACGGGGGTAAGCAAGGCGCCCTGCTCTGCTTGACAGTGAGATGGATGGCATATGAATTCAATCAATGAAGAAATAAAATATTCAGAAAATAATATACCTGTGAGAGAACTGATGTTTGAAATACAGGTGGTTCTTGATTTACTACCGTTTGTTAGTGACAGTTCAAAGTTTCACCCAGTTAAAGAAAGCAGAGTAGAGTAGAGTAGAGTAGAATATAATTAAATAGAATAGAATAGAATAGAATAGAATAGAATAGAATAGAATAGAATAGAATAGAATAGAATAGAATATAGAATATAGAATATAGAATATAGAATATAGAATATAGAATATAGAATAGAATAGAATAGAATAGAATAGAATAGAATAGAATAGAATAGAATAGAATAGAATAGAACAGAACAGAACAGAACAGAACAGAACAGAACAGAATAAACAGGGTACGGTAGGGTAGAGTAGAGTAGAGTATGGAATGGAGTGGAGTGAAGTGGAGTGGAGTGGAGTGGAGTGGAGTGGAGTGGAATAGTGTAGAGTAGAGTAGAGTAGAGTAGAGTAGAGTAGAGTAGAGTAGAGGAGTGGAGTGGAGTGGAGTGGAGTGGAATAGTGTAGAGTAGAGTAGAGTAGAGTAGAGTAGAGTAGAGTAGAGTAGAGTAGAGGAGTGGAGTGGAGTGGAGTGGAGTGGAGTGGAGTGGAGTGGAGTGGAGTGGAGTGGAGTAGAGTAGAGTAGAGTAGAGTAGAGTAGAATAGAACAGGGGAGGGGAGGGTAGAGTAGAGTAGAGGAGAGGAGAGGAGAGTAGAGTAGAGGAGAGGAGTGGAGTGCAGTGCAGTGCAGTGCAGTGCAGTGCAGTGGAGTGTAGTAGAATAGAATAGAATAGACTAGAATAGAATAGAATAACAGAGTTGGAAGGGACCTTGGAGGTCTTCTAGTCCAACCCTCTGCCTAGGCAGGAAACCCTACAGCACTTCAGAGTGACAAATGGTTATCGCACCGAAGTTGGCAAACAGGCTGTTTTTGGGCTCCGGAGGGCCTCTGGGGAGCGGGGAAAGGTGTTTTCGCCCTCTGCAGACTCTTAGAAAGGCTTTGGAAGCTGGGGAGAGCAAAAAATGGGCCTACCATGCTATTGCGTGCCAGGAGTGTGGGGAGTGTGTGTGGGGGGTGTCGTGTTTGCATGCGTGGGGGCAGGGCACAATTATGGGTGTGGGCACGCACGCACTCCCCCCCCCCCGCTCCTGGCACGCGATGGCAAAAAGCCATCACTGTCCTATACCACTTCAGACAAATGGTTCTCTAACACCTTAAAAACTTCCAGTGTTGGAGCATTCACAACTTCTGGAGGCAAGTCGTTCCACGGATTTAATTGTTCTAACTCATACCAATGAGCGCTTTAGGAGGACATAAATTTCCCAGTCATGACAGCTACTACACAAAGGAACCGTCTTTTTCCTGGAGTTGTGAGGGCACCATTCCTGGATGATTTCAAGCATGGTTAGGGGGCAGCCATTTGTCTGGGAATCCTCCTCGAGCAGGAGGAGAGGCTGGACTAGAGGACCTCAAGGTCCCTTCCAGCCTTCTCTACCTAGGATTCTTTACCAAGACCAGAGGCAATAGACCAACTATGTGGTAGCTATACCGTGTTTCCCTGAAAATAAGGGTCTTATATTAATTTTTGCTCCAATTAGGGTTTATTTTCTGGTTAGGGCTTATTTTGGGGGAAATACAGTATTAAATGCACCCATCTGGCTGACAATCTTAACTAGGCCTTATTTTGTGGGGAAGGCTTATTGTTAAGGATAGAGTTGTGAGTTAACCAGGAACGGTTATGAAGCAGAGCATAGAACAATGATGGCTAACCTTTTTGCCGTCACGTGCCAAAAGTGGGGGGAGCATGGGGGGGTCGCGGGTGCAGTTGCCCACATCCATAATTCAATGCGCCCCGCCTTCCCGCGCATGCACACATGACCCCTTCACACTTCCCCCTGCTTTTGGCACGTGATGGCATGGTGGGCCCGTTTTCCCCCCTCCCCAGGCTCCAGAGGCTTTCTAGGAGCCTGGGGAGGGTAAAAACAGCCTTCCCCATTCTCCCGGAGGCCTTCCGGAGACCGGAAACACCCAGTTTCCTGACTTCCGGTGGGACCGGAAGGCCTGAAAATCAGTTGGCCGGTGCGCGCATGCGCGCTGGAGCTGAGCTAGCGCAACACTCGCGTGCCCACCAATATGGCGCCGCGTGCCACCTGTGGCACCCGTGCCATAGGTTTGCCATCACGGGCATAGAGTGTTTGCGCACGGAAACAGTGCTGAGAGTAGTTGTGAATAAACTGCATACAAACTGGTTTTTAAAGTAGTTTACTTATAGAGTAAGGCAAAATCATAGTCCCTTTACCAGTCCAAGTCTTAGCCATGCATAATCAATCCAGAGATACAAAACGTCTTACCGGTTCGTAAAACAAGACATGAATCATTCAGGAACAATATAAAACAGTTAATAAAAGCAGTAATAAATAAACCATGATCAAATTGACCATGTAAAGAGACCAACAATATCTACAACATAGCAGCAGGTGAAATATGGTGACCTAGAGCCTGGATAGCTCAACAGGCTAAAAGCAGACTAAAGCCTGTTATTAACATCCAGCTGTCTGCAATTACTGTAAGTTCGAATCTTACCAGGCTCAAGGTTGACTCAGCCTTCCATCCTTTCTAAGGTAGGTCAATTGAGGACCCAGTTTGTGGGGGCAATAAGCTGACTTTGTATAAAAATATACAAAAGTATGAAGGCTATTGCTTAACGCTTTGTAAGCCGCCCTGAGTCTCCAGAGAAGGGCGGCATATAAATCTAATTAAAAAATAAATAAATGTCCACCACAGACCACAATCAAACTCTATAGTTGCTCCAGAGCTCATCCAATCAGGATGCAGAATGACTTATGCAATACTCTTAAAGTTATATTCTATATATTCATACTGTAAACATATAATGTTGGCTTATATATTACCTGGCCAACTAGTTAGGCAATGACCATTTCCTAACCCTTATATTGCGAGCATCCTGAAAAAGCATGCTAGGACTTATTTCCGGTTGGGTCTTATTTTCAGGGAAACAGGGGAGCAAAGGCTGAACTTTTGGCTGTTTTTTTTTTCCATTTTGGGATGTTAGGCCGAGGGAAGTAAAACAAAACAGATGGGGTTGTAATATTCCTATTCTTTATTTCTAAAGCCTCAAATTGGGCTGTCAACATTTTCTGCCAAATTTTCTGCCAAATTTCATCAGAACAATCTTGATGGGATGACGGGTCACACAGGCAGCTGATGGACGGAAAGCAATTCTGAAAAATGCTTTTCCACATCCCTAGCAGTGGGTGTGAGAAGGAAAGGGTTTTTTTTTTAATTTAAAAATATTTTTTTTTAAATTTATGCAATTAATCTTTTTAATCTCACCTTTACATGTAACATACATACATAAAACGCCTTCTTCTTCTTATTTCCCCCATGACAACAATCCTGCGATGTGGGTTGGGCTGACATAAAGTGATTGGCCCAAGTGGTTAAGGTGGGACTAGAACTCACCGTCTCCTGGTGATTGGCCCAAAATCACCCAGCTGGTTTTCATGCCTAAAATGGAACTAGAACTCACCGTCTCCTGGTGATTGGCCAAAGTCACCCAGCTGGTTTTCATATCTAAAATGGAACTAGAACTCACCGTCTCCTGGCGATTGGCCCAAAGTCACCCAGTTGCTTTTCATGCCTAATATGGAACTAGAACTCACCGTCTCCTGGTGATTGGCCCAAAGTCACCCAGCTGGTTTTCATGCCTAAAATGAAACTAGAACTCACCGTCTCCTGGTAATTGGCCCAAAGTCACCCAGTTGCTTTTCATGCCTAATGTCAAACTAGAATTCACCATCTCCTGGTGATTGGCCCAAAGTCACCCAGCTGGCTTTCATGCCTAAAATGGAACTAGAACTCACCGTCTCCTTGTGAATGGTTTAAAGTCACCAGATGACTTCCATGCCAAAGGTGGAACAGCAACACTGAAGAAAATGATTTATGACAGGTTTTTACACTTACGACTGTTGCAGCATCCCCAAAGTTCAGGTTCTTGGCAATTGTTAGGTATTTAGGATGGTTGTGGTGTTCCGGTGTGTGTGTGTGTGTGTTTCACGTGATCACCATTTGTCACCTTCCCAGCTGACTTCTAATAAGCAATATCAATGGGGGAAGCCAGACTTGCTTAATGACTGCATGATTCATTTAACAGCTGCAGTGATTTGCTTAACAACTGTAGGAAAAAGGACATGGGAAAAGTCACTTAACAACGGGCCTCATTTAGCAACAGAAATTTTGGACTCAATTGGGGTTGTAAGTCGAAGACTACCTATAACTGTGATGACGAACCTATGGCACGCGGGAATTGCCATATCTGTGGGCATACCGCCCTGAGTCCACTAGGAGAAGGGCGGTATATAAATAAAATAAAATAAATAAATAAATAAATAAAAATACGAGTGTTGCCCTAGCTCAGCTCCAGCGAGCATGCGTGCGCCGGCCAGCTGATTTTCCGGCCTTCTGGGCCCACCAGAAGTCAAGAAATGCGCCGTTTCCGGCCTCTGGAGAGCCTCTGGGGGAGTGGGAAAGGCCGTTTTTGCCCTCCCCAGGCTCCAAGAAAACCTCTGGAGCCTGAGGAGGATGAAAAATGGGCCTTTTTGCCGATGCAAAATTGCCAAAAGGGGGGGCAGCGCGTGGGCATTGAATTATGGGTGTGAGCATGGACGTGATTGACCCTCCCCTGTGTGACCCCCACTTTTGGCACACAACGGCAAAAAGGTTAGCCATCACTGATCCGTAACTTGCTCCATGTCCGGATAAAGTTTGATGTTTCCTGTTCTTAAGGTTTCAAATCTATGAAGCCTCTGTTTGCCTTCAACAGACCAAGAATCCTGGCTTGTGCCAAACTGGATGTAACCTTTCCCCCCTCCCCCTTTCTCTTGAAAGATCACCCAGCTGAAGATAGAGAATAACCCGTTTGCCAAAGGCTTTCGAGGGAGCGACGACACTGACCTCCGCGTGGCAAGATTACAAAGGTAGGGTGAAGGAAAATTTTAAAGAAACGTCTGGGAATATTGTTTACTGTTTATTGTCATTATGATTACGGTTTGTCCCAAAGGTGCTTGAAAACATTATGCTTTTCATCCCGGAAGATGAAGTGAACAGAATTCAAGAAGCTTCTGGGATGAGAAGCGAAACGTTTTTAAGGAAAAACACCAAGGAAGTCCAGTTGCCTTTTGGTAATAAAACAATCTTTGGGAGCCTTGAAAAATTATATTCTAAGTCAGGGGTGTCAAACTGGATTTCTTTGAGGACCAGAACAGCATTGCAGTTCTCCTTCTCCTCCGTGTGCTGGCGGGGGGGGGGGACGGGGGCGAAGAGGTGGGGGTGAACATGACATGGACACCTCCTGCAGCATCCTGCTGGCCATAACGGGGCCTGGGGGGCCGCATACCCCCCTGCGGCCTATTTTTGGCCTCCATAGCCTCCTGCATGACTCTGCTGACTGAAAATGGGCTGCCAGGGAGCTACGTGTGGCCCTCCCTGTGCCCTGGTTTGGCCAGCAGAGGCAATGCGGGCTGATCCTTTGGTATTTCCAGGCCAGCCCCGCAGACCATATCTAAGCACCCCATGGGCTAGATCCGGCCCACAGACCTTGAGTTTGACACCCATGTTCAGTGAATGTCAGTTTCGGTGTAGGTATTTCCAGTGGTGGGATTCAGCCGAACCGGTAGTTAAATTGCTGGCTGGCCCTGCCCCGCCCCGCCCCTTCCAGGAGTCTCCATGCACCTTATTTTGGCTCCCAGGTACTGTATTTTTCAGAGTATAAGACGCACCTTTTTCCCCCCTAAAAGAGGGTAAAAATTTAGGTGCGTCTTATACACCGAATGTAGCCCCGCCCACCCACTGGCCCCCACCCTTTGGCCTCTGTCTCCCAGCAATTTACCTCCTTGCAAGCAAACAGCAAGAAAAAAACAATTCCTTTCAGCTTCAGCACAGCTTAATTAGCACAAGTTGATTGGATCGGCCACCCGACTCTCTGCTGGTTTGCTCTCAGCTGTTTTGCGCAGGGCTCTGCTGCTTGCTGCAAAGAGGTCAATTGCTGGAGCAGATTTTTCACCCCCTTGTGCTAATCAAGCTATGCTGAAAACGAAACTGAAAGTAAAGCAGGCTGTTTGCTGCAATGAGGCAAAATTGTTCAGAGGCAGAGGCAGATTTCTTTTTCTTCTTTTCCCCACCAAAAAAGGTAGGTGCGTCTTATACTCCGGTGCGTCTTATACTCCGAAAAATACGTTCAGGGAGGCCTACTAGGCTCAAAATGGGGAAGCGGGGGTGGTGGTTTGCGGGCAGCTCCCCTGCGGTCCATTTTTGCTCCCAGGAGGCTGCAGGGAGGCCTACTAGGCCCTAAATGGGGCACGGGGGGGCAGCGCGTCCCCTCCACAGCCCATTTTTGCTCCCAGGGAAGTGCAGGAGTCCGAGCGCTGCCTGTCACACCCCATGGCCACGCCCACCAGGGCCACGCCCACCCAGCCAATGATGAGGGCAGAGAACCGGTTGTTTAAATTATTTGAATCATCACTTGCAGGATAAAGTCCTCCTCTCTGTATCTGTGGAGATTCTCCGTCCTCCAGGTCACAGTTTTTCGAACTCAGTGCTTTTTCGAAAGGCAGCTGGACTTTTTTTTCCCCCCTTGAGGAAGAAGAATAAAACGTTTCGTTTCTCATCTGAGAAACGTCATCACTTTCCTTATTTCAGAGGAGACTAGACTAGACAGGCCCTTATCTGAAATGGTATCGGTTCTCCTGCTTGAGCAGGGCTGGACTAGAAGACCTCCAAGGTCCCTTCCGGCTCTATTCTAAATTCTGTTTCCGCTAACGTTTGCAGCAAGGAGTATCCTGTGATCTCGAAGACCATCATGAGGCAGAGGTTGGTCTCCACGCACGGCCAGCTCTCCGCAAAATCGGACCTCAGCCCGCCGCACGGAAGCCACCAAGGTCTCCACCACTACCAGTACGAGAACGGCGCTCACATGCAATTTGCCAGCTCAGATGCTCAGGACCTGCCCCTGAACACCTTCCCGGCACAGAGGGAATCTGGGCTTTTCTACCACTGTCTGAAACGGAGAGGTAAGGCCAGGGGTGGGCTTCAAAAATGTTAAGAAGGAGTTCTCTGCCCGGTGGCTGGGTGGGAGTGACCATGGTGGGCATGGCCTAGTCGGCCTCCTGCACCATGGCGGGGAAGGGGGCGTTTTTGCCCTCCCTGTGCTCTGGAGGTTTTTCTCCAGCCTCCGGGAGGGCAAAAATGGCCTCCCCAGGCTTCGGAGGCCCTCCGGAGGCCCGAACTTCTGGTAGGTCCGTTTTTTGCCCTCTCTGAGCCTCCGCATGCGCCCTGCACTTACTTGTAGCCAAAACGGGCTGCATGGGGACCCCTGGGAGGGGGTTGGCGGGGATGGGTGGGAGGAGCCAGCCAGGAGTGGGATTTGGGGGGGTTCTCCAAACTGCACAGAATCTTAGCTAGAGGTTCTACTGAACCCCTGCAGTCCACCCCTGGGTAAGGCAAGGAGATGAACCAGGAGTGGGGAGATATATTTTTGCCTTTTAAATAAATTCATTTTCTTGGATCATAAAAAAAATAAAATGCAAAGCAGAAACACCAACAAAACAAAAAAACAAACAAACATGTATCCAGCATTAACAACAACAAAAAAGAAAGAAAAAGAAAGAAAAAGATTGTTGTACAAAAAAGAAGAAATATCAAATAAAATTAACGTTAAGCATACAGGATAAAATCTACCCCAGCTGGATGCTAAAAACAAAAGAGAAAACAATAAATTCTCCCTCCCCTTTACATAGCGGGTCTACAAATAGTTATTAATCATTAATATTGCCACCCTTTGACCGAAATAAATTAATTTGTGCCATTCACTTTCAATATAAGTGATCCAATTTGGTGTTTTAGTGAAAATGCTGGCTTAGAAACCAGGAGACCGTGAGTTCTAGTTCTACCCTAGGCATAAAAGCCAGCTAAGTGACTTTGGGCCAATCACCAGGAGACTGTGAGGTCTAGTTTTGCTTTAGGTATGAAAACCGGCTGGGTGATTTTGAGCCAATCACCAGGAGACCGTGAGTTCTAGTTCTACCCTAGGCATGAAAGCCAGCTAAGTGACTTTGGGCCAACCACCAGGAGACTGTGAGGTCTAGTCTTGCTTTAGGCATGAAAACCAGCTCTGTGACTTTGGGGCCAGTCACTAGGAGACTGTGAATTCTAGTCTCACCTTACGCATGAAAGTGGCAGGGTGACTTTGGGCCAATCACCAGAAGATCGTGAGTTCTAGTCTCACCTTTTAAGCCTTAGGCGTGAAAAGTTACTTTATTATTATTATTTATTGGATTTATATACCGCCCTTCTCCTTACGGACTCAGGGCGGTGAACAGCCAGATAAAAATACAATATACAAAAGTTAAAAATCTTTAAAACCCATATAAACTTTGGCTGACAGTTAAAAACAATTAAATATTTAAAATACAACAACCCTAAAACACTAAAAATGTTAAAATTCAACGAGGATCAGGCTAGACCGGCAAGCTGGAAGAGATACGTTTTCAGGGCCTGACGAAACGTCCGGAGGTCGGGGATCGTTCTCAGTTCTGGAGGAAGATCATTCCAGAGGGTAGGGGCTGCCACAGAGAAGGCTCTCCCCCTGGGGGTCGCCAGCCGGCATTGTCTGGCTGACAGCACCCTGAGGAGGCCCTCTCTGTGGGAGTGAACCGGCCGGTGGGAGGCAATTGGCAGCAGAAGGCGGTCCCGTAAGTACCCTGGTCCTATGCCATGGAGCGCTTTAAAGGTGATCACCAACACCTTGAAACGCACCCGGAAGTCCACCGGCAACCAATGCAGCTCGCGCAGGAGAGGTGTCACATGGGAGCGCCTCGTCGCTCCCATAATCCCCCGCGTGGCCGCATTCTGCACCAGTTGGAGCCTCCGGGTGCACCCCAAGGGGAGCCCCATGTAGAGAGCATTACAGTAGTCCAGGCGAGAAGTGACGAGCGCCTGAGTGACTGTGCGTAGGGAGTCCCGATCTAGAAAGGGCCGCAACTGGCGTATCAGGCGAACCTGATAAAAAGCCCCCCTGGCCACAGCTGTCGTGTGATCCTCTAAGGACAGCCGTGGACTTTGGGCCAATCATCAGGAGACTGTGAGTTCTAGTCTTGCCTTAGGACAGAAACTGGGTGGGTGGCTTTGGGCCAGGTTCTCTGTCTCAGCCAGCCTACATCACAGGGTTGTTTTTGTGGGGAAATGGGATGAGAAAGGAGTATTACACATATTTACTACTTTGAGTTAATTGTGTGTGTGTATGTGTGTGTAAAAATGCAGGATACAAATCTAATAACAACAATTATTATTATTATTATTATTATTATTATTATTATTATTATTATTATTATTATTATTATTATTATTATTATTATTAATTAAATTTATATACCGCCCTACTCCCGAAGGACTCAGGGCGGTGAACAGCCAAAAGATAAAAATACATATAATACAAACATTAAAAAAACATTTAAAATATATTAAATACTTTGGCTAAAAAACAAATTAAAACACCCCAATTTAGACAAATTTAAAATTTAAAAGCAACATAAAAGAGAAGTTAGGCCAGGCCGGCCTGCTGGAATAGGAATGTTTTGAGGGCACGGCGGAAAGCGCGCAGATCCGGGATCCTCCGTATCTCCGGGGGAGCTCGTTCCAAATGGCAGGTGCCCCCACAGAGAAGGCTCTCCCGCTGGGGGCCGCCAGTCGACACTGTTTGACCGACGGCACCCCGAGAAGACCCTCTCTATGGGAGTGTACTGGTCAGTGAGAGGTTACTGGTGGCAGAAGGCGATCCTATAAATACCCCGGTCCTAAGCCATGGAGCGCTCTAAAGGTGGTAACCAAAACCTTGACGTGCACCCGGAACACCACCGGCAGCCAGTGCAGCTCGCGCAGGAGGGGGGTCACATGGGAGCGCAACGTCGCTCCCATAACCACCCGTGCGGCCGCATTCTGGACTAGTTTTAAAAAGCATTTCAGGGCAACTCATAACCGTTAGCAAAACGTCTTGACCCCAGATAAGGAAGGAGATATTTTCTGAACAAGTAGATTTTTTCCCCCCCTTGTGTGTATTTTTTAAATCAATAAGTCTTAGTTTTATCTTTCTCCAGCCTCCCCGAAGAGGGCTCCTGGCAAATGTAATGCACAGTTGTTGTTGCTGGAAAGCTCTCACAATAACTTGTGTTACGGCTCCTTGAATTTGTCAAAAGCAGAAGTTATCAAAACGTTGCCGCATGTTTCATGTCAAAGTTTGCAAAAAAAAAGAGTCATTGTTGGATATGAGGAAACAGCTCAAGTCATTGAAATTCTCAGATGATGAAACAAAACCCTGGAAATTAAGATTGATAGGATTAGCTGCTTTCGGTTTTTTTTTTTAACTAACACGGGAAATCCTTTGAGGAATAAAATAAGGTGGTGAGATTTGGCTGTTACGGTAGTTTCTTAAGCAATTTATTATGGTCTGGATCCATTTTTAAAAAAGAAAAATTAACCTGCGTAATTAAGGACTATCTATTCCCGTGATGGCGAATCTATGGCACGCGTGCCACAGGTGGCACAGGTTGCCATATCAGTGGGCACGCGAGCTCAGCTCTGGTGCAGATGCGCGTGCCGGCCAGCTGATTTTTGGGCCTTCTGGGCCCACTGGAAGTAGAAAAATAGGTTGTTTCCTGCCTCCGGAGGGCCTCGGTGGGTGGTAGGGAAGGCTCGTTTTTCTCTCTCCCCCAAGCTCCAGAGCTTTCTAGGAGCTTGGGGAGAGTGAAAACGGCCTTCCCCACCCTATCTGGAGGCCCTCCGGAGGCTGGAAAAGGCCCATTTGCCAACTTTTGGTGGGACCGGAAGTCCTGTTTTTTGCTCTCCCCAGGCTCCAGAGCCTTTCTAGGAGCCTGGGTAGGGCGAAAACAGCCTTCCCCACCCCACTTCCAGTCCCACAAGAAGTTGGCAAACAGGCCATTTCTGGCTTCCGGAGGGCCTCCAGGGGTGGGGAAGGCCGTTTTCGCCCTCCCCAATCTCCTAGAAAGGGTCTGGAGCCTGGGGAGAGAGAGAAACGGGCCTACTGTGCCATCACGTGCCAGGAGAGGGGTAGGGGGGGGGTCACACACGCATGCACGAGGGCGGGGGCCTACATGAGCACGACACCTCCCCAGCCCCCCCTCCTGGCACACGATGGCAAAAAGGTGTTAGCCATTATTGATCTATTCTATGCCAAGGAGAAGCAGTGATCAAATCTAATTTTGTATAAAATCAATCTATCAGATCCTGGTAGTCCTTGACTTACAACAGTTCATTTAGTGGCCGTTCAAATTTACAACAGGGCTGAAAAAAGTGATTTATGACCGTTTTTCACAGTTATGAGCTGTGCAGCATCCCCGTGGTCATGAGATCAAAATCCAGACATTTGCAACTGATTCATATTTGTGACGGTTGCCGTATCCCGGGGTCAAATGATCACCCTTTGTGACCTTCTGACCAGCAAACTCAATGGGGAAGCCAGATTCACTTAATAACCGTGTTACTCACTTAACAACGGCAGGGAGTCGCTTAACAATGAGGCAAGAAAGGTCGTAAAATGGGGCAAAATTCACTTCACAACCGTCTCACTTAATAACAACAATTTTGGGCTCAATTTTGGTCGTACGTCGAGGACCGGATAAGGAGACTGGAAGGAACTAAGCTTAAATTAGGGAAAGAAGAAAGGAGGAGCTACATTTTTAATTTTTTAAAATTTTAATCTAATTTCATTGCAAGATAAAAATATACCAGAAGCAAAAGTTAGGAAAATAAGCAAAGGAAAGAGAAAAAATGCTAAGAGACGAAAAGTAATAACTTCTGACTTCCATCGTTGCAGTAAATTAGAGAAATAATACAGCTTCGACCCTTTTCTTTACATTTTACAACATTTCTATAATCAAAACCTAAAATCAAAAGCTCATCCCCCCCCCCACACCAATTTTAAGCAGAAAGTCCAGAATTGGTTTCCAAATAGAAAACAAAAATAGATACAGATAGTCTACGACCGAGATGGCTAACCTTTTTGCCGTCACGTGCTAAAAGCGAGGGGAGCATGGGGGGTCGCGGGTGTGTGTGCCCACATCCATAATTCAATGCGCCCCGCCCTCCCATGCATGTGCAGGTGACTCCCTCCACACTTCCCCCTGCTTTTGGCATGCGATGGCCTGGTGGGCCTGGTAGGCTCATTTTCCCCCCTCCCCAGGCTCCAGAGGCTTTCTAGGAGCCTGGGAAGGGCGAAAATGGCCTTCCTCATCCCCCCCTGGAGGCCTTCCCGGAGGCCAGAAACAGCCAGTTTCCCGACTTCCGGTGGGACCGGAAGGCCTGAAAATCAGTTGGCTGATGAGCGCATGCGCGCTGGAGCTGACGTGCTCACCAATATGGCTCCGCGTGCCACCTGTGGCACCCATGCCATAGGTTCGCCATCATGGGTCTACAACATACGACCACAATTGAGCCCCAGATTTCTGGTGCTAAGGAAGAGGGTTGTTAAGGGAGTTTTAACCCATTTTACAACCTTGCTTGCCACAGTTATTAAGTGAATGGAAGAACGGAAGGTGAGGTGATGGCGGAGAGAGCAAAACTGACTGTTTTAATTAAGGAGGAGAAGCTATAGCTAATCCTCGACTTACAAACATCTGTTTAGTGACCGTTGGAAGTTGCAAGAGCCCTAAAGAAAAGTGACTTATAATTGTTTTTCACACGTACGACTGTTGCAGCATCCTCAAGGGCACGTGATCAAAACTCAAGTGCCGACACCTGGCATGTCCCAGAGATGCTTTTTTGAGAGGCAACTGGACGTTCTTGTTCTTTCTTTGAAGACATTTTGCTTCTCATCCAAGAAGCTTCCTCAGCTCTGACTGGATGGTGGGGAATGGAAGGATTTGTACTCCTTACAGACAGCTGGTCATTTGCATCCTTTTGGAGAGTCCTTGAGGCCGCCTGGAGGTTTACCTGTGTCTTCAGGGTCACCTGAGTGGTGCAAATGGGTGTGGAGCCTTCTTGGAACTGCTGAAGGGACCGTTTTGTAGACTGGAGAATGTTGATGTCATATCCCTCTCCTCTTTCAAACCCTGACATCACAGATAAACCTCCAAGCAGCCTCAATGACTCTCTAAAAGAATGCAAACGACCAATTGTCTGCAAGGAATAGACATCCTTCCATTCCCCACCATCCGGTCAGAACCGAAGAAGTTTCTTGGAGAAAAAACAAAACACCTTCAAAGAAAAAAAACAAAGAAAATCCAGTGGCCTCTTGAAAAAGCACCTTTGGGACAGCCATGACCTGGATGCCTGAGCATCTCCATCGATTTCTGACCCCTGGCATGTAATTATGACAGTTGCAGTGCCCCAGGCTCTTGGGTTCACCTTTTGCAACCGGGAAATTTTGGGCTCTGTGGTGGTTGTAATAAGTCGAGGACTCCTCGTGCATTGTAACTTTGAAGGGCCGTTATGTCGTTAGGTGGGGTCTACTCGTACGATAAAACCAAGGATTAAAAAAGAATTCTTTCCACATCTACAGAAGGGGCCCGGCATCTGGATTTACCCTGCAAACGCTCGTATTTGGAAACGACTTCTTCCCCGGGAGATGACCCCTACTTTCGGTCACCACCACCCTACGACCAACAGATGTTGAGCCCCGCGTACTGCAGTGACGTGACCTCACGGGAAGCGTGCATGTACTCCGGCTCTGAAATTGCAAGCGTGTCAGGGGTGGAAGATCTGCCTCCTCCCCCACCTCCTCCTCCTCCTCCCCCACCTCCTCCTCCTCCCCCTCCCCCTCTGAGTTGCAATATGTGGACCTCCGTTGCACCTTACACCAGTTACAGCGTTCAGACCATGGAGACTGTCCCGTACCAGCCTTTCCCTGCTCATTTTACCGCTACCACCATGATGCCACGCCTCCCACCCATCGCCGGCCAAGGGTCCCAGCCACCGGGCAACAGCCCTTTCGCCGTCTATAATCAGCTCTCCCAACCCCGTGAAAGAATCCCTGGATCGTCCTTCCCCAGAGAACGGATGGGCGAGAGGAAGCTCCCGTCGCCGCACTTAAGCGCCGCCAATGAGTTTCTCTACTCCCAGACTTTCTCCTTGTCCAGGGAACCCTCTTTACAGTATCATTCAGGAGTGGGAACAGTGGACAACTGGACTGATGGATGATTCCACGTGTCATCACGAGGATTTGATTTGCTGCTCCCGGGCAGTTAATTCAGTGTGAATATCCACATCCGCAACATCTAAGCAGACCTGTTGTTTCTATGGGTGTTGGGGACTTTCTGCGCAATGCCAGAGGGACTTTGTTGGGAGGGGTAGTGGGGGTCGGTTCAGTGGAAGAGATTTGGCTCAGCAACATGGACCCCGTTCCAGTGATCAAGTCAGGTATTTCCCTCTTAGAGAGATGCCCCCCACACTGAGTTCCTGCCAGGCGCAAATAATCAGGACTACAAATTAAGTTCCAGTTAAACTGATTTATCGCTCATGTCTATACACCAGAGTCTAGTCAAGTAACGTTTAGTACTAAATTGGCACAAGATAAAAGTCAACGGAATTCAAGAGGGATTGGGTTTAGATTGTTTGTGGGAACATAACGATTCTAGGCTAGTTCCTCTTTTGACCCTGCCTCTCCTTCTCTTACAGTTCCTAAAATGCTCAAAGCACCATTCGATTATCTTTCAAAACCAGGGTCTTCCACTCTATCCAAGAAAAGTCGATTGACATAACTTGGGCTCCCAAATGTGAGGGCAGCAAAAAACCCATATTTTTTTCCGCAGCCGCAGCCGATTTGCTCTCCAGTAATTATCACTTACCAGCAAAAAAAATATTAAAAAACCCAACCTGTTTTTTTTGCTGGCAAGTGTCAAGCATGGTAAAATCAGGAAGTCCAGGCTGTTCGAATGAATATAAAGGTTTATTGCAAGCTGATGCTCGCTACAAGAATCTGAACTACTAACAGTCAAAGCAAATTGGCGGTAGATAAGAGTCAGTGGAATTCAGGGTGGGCTGGATTTAGCACTTTTGTGAGTATGAAGGGATTCGAGGCTGATGATGTGTTTGACATCTCCCTCGGGCTCAGCCTGGTCATCTACAGCAGGGTTGTCCAAGTCAAGGCCCGGGGGCAAGATCCAACCCACGGTATGCTGAGATCTGGCCTGCGGGCCCGTCCTGGAAACAGTGAAGGACCGGGCTGTGGTGCCTCTGCTAGTGAAAACGGAGCTCAGGAGGGTTGCAGGAGGCCATTACAGTCAGAAATGGAGCTCGGGAGCTCATTTTCATTGGCAGAATTCTCGGGCTGCCACAGGTGCCCCCCGAACGCTCGGGCTGCCACAGGCTGCCACCGGCCCACAGGTGCCACAGGGGGCCGGCCCCGAGGTCAAACACAACCCTGATGCAGCCCTGATGATGCCGCTATGCGAGCCCCATTCCATAATGGCGACAGTCAGTCATTGTGACAGTAGTATCAACAATGCACCAGGGGGCATCTGTGCGGTGATGTCTCACTGCCGAAATCACGTCCAATTTCAAAGTTGGAATGGGTTTTGCTGCTCCCCTATTGGAAGGGCTTTCTCTCTGGGGTGGGGTCTAACGTAACAAAAACAACAGTTTTTTGTTTTTTTTCTGAGAAAACAAGAAACCTACCTCCCAATGTCTTCCCCCTTCAACCCAGGAAGCCAGAAATAGCTCTACATCTTGAGTTCTTGAGTTCTGAAGTGTAACACTCTTCCTGGACTTTAGGATAGGAAAAATGCCAAATCCATCTTTTTCACCCAATAAGCCCATCTGGACAAAAAGCTATGTGATTTATCCAGTGGTGGGATTCAAATACCGTATTTTTCAGAGTATAAGATGCCCTGGAGAATAAGACACACCTACCTTTTTTGGTGAGGAAAAGAAGAAAAAGAAATCTCCCTCTGCTTCTGCCTTTGAGCAATTTTGTCTCGTTGCAGCAAACAGCCAACACCCTGCTTTACTCTCAGTTTCGTTTTCAGCATAGCTTGATTAGCACAAGGGGAAAAAAAATCTACTCCAGCAATTGACCTCTTTGCAGCAAGCAGCAGAGCCCTGCGCAAAACAGCTGAGAGCAAATCAGCGGAGAGTCGGGAGGCCGATCCACTCAACTTGTGCTAATTAGGCTGTGCTGAAGCTGAAAGGAGCTGTTTTCCCCTTGCTGTTTGCTTGCAAGGAGGTAAATTGCTGGGAGGCAGAGGCCAAAGGGTGGGGGCCAGTGGGTGGGCGGGGCTACATTCGGTGTATAAGACGCACCTAAATTTTTAACTCCGTTTAGGGGAGGAGAAAGGTGCATCTTATACTCTGAAAAATATGGTAATTTAACAACCCGTTCTCTTCCCTAATGACTGGCTAAGTAGCCATGGTGGCCATGGTGGGCGTGGCCAGAGGTGTGTGACAGGCAGCACTCGGCCTCCTGCACCCACCTGGGAGCAAAAACGGGCCGCGGGGACACACCACCACCACCGTGCCCCGTTTTGGGCCTAGTAGGCCTCCTTGCACTTACCTGGGAGCCAAAACAGGCTGTGGAAGGGGGCGCCACACACTCCCCCAAGCCCCGTTATGGGTTTAGGAGGCCTCCCTGCACTTACCTGGGAGCCAAAACGGGACATGTGGGGACTCCTGGAAGGGGAGGGGAGGGGAGAGCCAGCAATTTAATAACTGGTTTGTCTGAATCCCACCACTGGATTTATCCCTGGGTGTAAATGGGTGACGCTCAATTCTCCAGCTTTTTGGTTTTGTTTCAAACTTACCAGATTGTCTGCTGGTGACTTCCAACAACTGCTGATCAGAATGTTCAGAACACAGAACCATCAGGCTGGAAGGGGCCCCGGAGGTCCTCTAGTCCAACCCCCTGCTCAGGTAGGAAACCCTATACCATTTCAGACAAATGGTTGTCCAACCTCCTTCGTAAAAACTTCCAGGGTTGGAGAATTCACAACTTCCGGTGGCAAGCCGTTCCACTGATTAATTGTCCTCACTGTTAGGAAATTCCTCCTTCGTTTTAGGTTGGAACTCTCTTTAATAACCTTCCACCTGTTGCTTCTTGTCCTAAACTTCCAGAAGCACCTGAAGGCAGGACAGGAAGCAACGGATGGAAACTAATCAAGGAGAGAAGCAAGTGGGTGCTTCATCACTGGAAGTTTTTAAGAAGAGATTGGACAGCCATTTGTCTAAAATAGTATAGGGTTTCCTACGTGAGAAGGGGGTTGGACTAGAAGACCTCCAGAGTCCCTTCCAGATTCCTATTCTATTCTATTCTATTCTATTCTATTCTATTCTATTCTATTCTATTCTATTCTATTCTATTCTATTCTATTCTATTCTATTCTATTCTATTCTATTATTCTATTCTATTCTATTCTATTCTATTCTATTCTATTCACATTCTTACTTTGGGTGCCCTTGGTTTGAAAGACAGGGAGAAGATCCTCTCCTAGCTACAATGCACCCCATTCATGCTTAAACCTAAGCCATTTAGGACATTAGGAGACTGGCTATCCCCCCCCCAAAAAAAGAGTTTATAAAACGGAATCGCTTTTAAAAGTGTGAAATAGTTCTCCTCAAAAGTTGCGGGGCCATCCCAAAAGTCGCCAAGACCCCAGATTTAATCTCCCACAAAGAACCTCTGGATTAAACTCTATCACGAGCTGTGATTAAAAAAAAAAAAAGAACTCAGAAGTTTGGGCTACAGGAATTTGCCTTCTGCATTTCCCATGAGGAGAAATTATATTTCTGCCATTTGTAAGAAGCAAAATTCTAGAGATGCTAAATCGTGCTGGATAAAACCAAAGGAATATGAGGTCATCTTTTCCTGCTTTCGTGTCTTGCAGAGAATGGAATTTCCGCTCTTGGGGACCCACCCACCCCGCAACCCGAGCGACGCCTCTTAATCCATCCCTTAATCCTGAGGCTCGAACGAGAACCGCAGAAAATTATTCAAGCTAAACTATAAACACAGAAGCTGTGAATTTTAAACCTGTTTCCTCAGAAATATTATATAGCCGTAGCTAATTCAGCAAAGGATGCAGTAACGCTTAATCAGAAACTATCCAGCTATCCCAGAATAACACTAGAGTTTAGTCTTTCCTAACTTGGCGCCCTACAGGAATTTGGGGCAATTCTAGGAGCACCAGTAGCCACACTTTTGCTGGCTGGGTGACTTTGGGTCTATCACCGGGAGACTGTGAGTTCTAGTCCTGCCTTAGACCTGAAAGCTGGCTAGGTGACTTTGGACCAATCATCAGGAGACTGTGAGTTCTAGTCCTGCCTTAGACCTGAAAGCTGGCTAGGTGACTTTGGGCCTATCCCCAGGAGACTGTGAGTTCTAGTCCTGCCTTAGACCTGAAAGCTGGCTGGGTGACTTTGGGCCAATCATCAGGAGACTGTGAGTTCTAGTCCTGCCTTAGACCTGAAAGCTGGCTGGGTGACTTTGGGCCAATCATCAGGAGACTGTGAGTTCTAGTCCTGCCTTAGACCTGAAAGCTGGCTGGGTGACTTTGGGCCAATCATCAGGAGACTGTGAGTTCTAGTCCTGCCTTAGACCTGAAAGCTGGCTGGGTGACTTTGGGCCAATCATCAGGAGACTGTGAGTTCTAGTCCTGCCTTAGACCTGAAAGCTGGCTGGGTGACTTTGGGCCAATCATCAGGAGACTGTGAGTTCTAGTCCTGCCTTAGACCTGAAAGCTGGCTGGGTGACTTTGGGCCTATCCCCAGGAGACTGTGAGTTCTAGTGCCGCCTTAGACCTGAAAGCTGAATGGGAGACTTTGGGCCAATCACCAAGAGAAGGTGAGTTCTAAGTTGTGCCTTAGGCATGAAAGCCAACTGAGTGACTTTCTGTCAGTCTCCCTCTCTCAGTCAGTCAGTCGACCCACCTCACAGGGTGGTTGTGGGGAAAAATAGGAGGAGGAAGGGATATTTCTTACCCCTGCCACCTTGAGTTATTTAGAAAAACAGGAAAGGCAGGATAAAAATAAACAAATGAACAAAATATACCCATAGTGGAGGTCAAACAATAATTTCCGAAGCATCCAGTGAATGGTAGCTCGGCTGGAATTATTCATATTCCTAGCTTTTTAAAGAAGAATCAAAGATGGAAAAGTTAATGCACAATATAAGCCGGGGGTCTCCAACCTTGGCAACTTTAAGACTTGTGGACTTCAACTCCCAGGATTCCTCAGCCAGCAAAGCAAAGCTGGCTGAGGAATTCTGGGAGTTGAAGTCCACAAGTTGCCAAGGTTGGAGACCCCTGATCCAGTGGTGGGTTTCAAAAATTTTTACTACTGGTTCTGTGAGTGTGGCTTGGTGGGCGTGGTGTGACTTGCTGGGCGTGGCAGGGGAAGGATACTGTAAAATCTCCATTCCAGCCCCACTCCAGGGGAAGGATACTGTAAAATCTCCATTCCCACTCCTCTCCGGGGAAAGGATATTGCAAAATCCCCATTTCCTCCCGATCAGCTGGGACTTGGGAGGCAGATAATAGATGGGGCCGGGGCCAGTCAGAATTTTTACTACCGGTTCTCCGAACTACTCAACATTTCTCCTATCATTTTTCCTGCTACCAATATTTTCCTATCATCCAGTTTGCTAAAAAAGGATTATTTTTCATCCAGAAGATTGTTCTTTTTTCTTTTCTTTTTTTTAAAAAGAAAATAATAATCAAAATTGGGGCATCATTACCAATGTTGCATGCTGAATAGTTATTTATATACCTATATATCTTTATACAAAAATATGTTATTATCTCTCTCACAAACGCAGGCCCACGTGTTCCATTCAGCTTTGCTTTTTGTACGATAAAATTTCTAGTAAAAGACTGAATGTTGCAAGGGGATTTTTAAAAATAATAATTAAAAAGACAGCTATTTAAGGAGTTTTTTTCTCCCCCATTGTTATTTACACCGGTCTCTGTTGTAAAAACTAAGATTTGGTTACGTGACATATATATGCTACAGATAAAGCTCTATTAGAAACCAAAGTAGATTTGTGTGTGTGTGTGTATTTTTTTTAAAAAAAATTATTATAATAATACCCTGTTTCCCCCAAAATAAGACATCCCCTGATAATAAGCCCAATTTGGGCTTTTGAGCGCATGGCAATATGGCCAAGTGCTTATTTCAGGGTTCAAAAAAATATAAGACAGGGTCTTATTTTCAGGGAAACACAATATGGACCTTTCATTTTACGTATCAGTACATTAAAAAAACCCAACTACAAATTGTGTGTGGCTTTCACAAACTAGAAGGTAAATTCTTGGGTTGGTGTTACTCATTGAAAATAGTCACTAAAGGAATGGTTGTACATTAAGGACTACCTGTATTAAAGCAGATCGTGGAGGGCTTATAGATAGTCCTCAACTTACTATCACATTTGGCACCTGTTGTGGCCTGTCGGCAGCCAAATCAGAGGAGGAGGAGGGAGTAAGGGTTTGTATCAGGGCAATCTGGGAGCTCCAAGGGCGAAGAGGGAATGGAACTGTCAGAGAGAGAGAGCAATAGAGGTGGAGCCTGGGACGTCCAAAAGCCCTCAGATGGAGAGTCAACAGCCTCCAGGTCTGGAGGTGGCTGATGAAGAAGAGGAGGAACAGCTGGGTCCAGTGCCTGACATGCAGATGCACAGAAGGCAGAGGAGAGGAGAGCAGTGGAAATCTATGAGCCGGTCCTTGGGACGGAAGAGCCACTGCTGCTAGCGAGGCCCCACCCTAGCTCTGGGGATAAACGGCAGGGGGCAGAGATGAATAGATGTGGCAGACAACTATTCATTTCCCTGACGGACGGACGGACGGACTTGTTAGCCTGCGAGAGAATTTTTTTGCCGGAGCTGCCGGCATTCCTAATAAAGGAATCTTTTGAGTTCACGTCAGAGGGTTTATCGTGTTTAGAGAGCTGGATCAAAACAGCACCAGAATTTTCATTGCTAAGCAAGACTGTTAAGTGACACCCAATTTTACGACCTTTTTTTGCCCAGTGAATCATTGCAGTTAAGTGACTTGTGTGGTCATTATAAGTGAATCTGACTTCGCTTTTTGGAAGAAAGCTGGGAAGGTTGCAAATATTCAACACATCATAATTTGTCCAGATGGTAGAGGAAGGGTTGGGTGCCAAAACTTGTACGGTCATTAAACGAGAACTGTACGTCGAGAATTACCTCGACTGTAAATTTCAGACTAAAATATGCCAGGCCTTTTTGGTGTGTGTGTGTGTGTGTGTGTGTGTGTGTGTGTGTGTGTGTGTGTGTGTGTGTTTTAAAGGAAACTTAATTCATGGAGTAAAACAAAAAAAAATGGATGCATTAATTTTGGCAGAATTTGCCGACATCTGGAATTAACAGGGCACATTTTGGCAAGGACATTTGCTCAATAGCGAGGAGAGAGGAAGTCTTCGCAATCTGGAACACACAGTCTGCTTCAGAGTACTTTTATTATGTCATTAATTCGTAAGGCAACGTGTAGAAAAAAAAAATCAAGTTTCTTTTCAGAGGGAGGAGAAATTTCCCAGAAGAGAGGAGATTCGGGGCAAGAATTTTTGCAGCCTATTAGGCTTCTCCTGTACCTTCTGGGGACAGAAGGTGCAAAGGGTTGGCAGAGCAATTTTGGGGCTGAGGATCCATCTGCAAAAGAAATTTTTTTTAGAACATCTGCAAATTCTGAATTGCTTCCAGATTTAATCGGAACAGAACAGAAGCCCGAAATAAATTCTGTAGCATTGGTGCCACGTTTGATATCGCAAGTCGGTTCCATTGTCTGCAATCTTGGCTCGCTTCTTTGAAATTCTCATCAATAAGGAGTGAGATCTGGGTATCTGAAAGGTATGATTAAAAGAAAAAAACGTCAGGACGTTGGCCGAGTGGTTTAGGGGTTAAAGCACTAGGCTGGAAACTAGGATTCATTTAACTATGGTTAGCTGAATAACCAGTGATGGGTTTATACTGTGTTTTAAAAGCTGTAGGAAACAATGCAGGCTGCATTCACATATCACCCTGTTCCAGTAACGAGTCCTGGGGCATTTTGTAATGTGGGTTGTGTGAATCCAGCTGCTTTTTGCATTAAGAAACGACAAGGGGCATCCCAGATGAAGCAGGCAAGTAAAAAAAAAAATCAAGATGGCGGTAGAACAGTGTGACTCAAGCTCCACCCCTTTTTGTTTGCATACTGTGGATGTGAGCGCCATCTTGATTTTTTTTTTTTACTTGTCTTGCACAGTGGATTAAACTGATTTATTCCATACTTGTTTGGCACCAGGTTAGAAACTGTGATTCCTGGTCCCTCCTAGATTAGGTACAAAAGCCAGCTGGGTGACTTTGGGACAATCACCAGGAGACAGTGAATTCTAGTCCCAACTCAGGCATGAAAGCCAGCTGGGTGACTTTCGGCTAATCACTAGGAGACAGTGAATTCTAGTCCCAACTCAGGCATGAAAGCCAGCTGGGTGACTTTGGACCAATCACTAGGAGACTGTGAATTCTAGTCCCAACTCAGGCATGAAAGCCAGCTGGGTGACTTTGGACCAATCACTAGGAGACTGTGAATTCTAGTCCCAACTCAGGCATGAAAGCCAGCTGGGTGACTTTGGGCCAATCACTAGGAGACTGTGAATTCTAGTCCCAACTCAGGCATGAAAGCCAGCTGAGTGACTTTCGGCTAATCACTGGGAGACAGTGAATTCTAGTCCCAACTCAGGCATGAAAGCCAGCTGGGTGACTTTGGACCAATCACTAGGAGACTGTGAATTCTAGTCCCAACTCAGGCATGAAAGCCAGCTGGGTGACTTTGGACCAATCACTAGGAGACTGTGAATTCTAGTCCCAACTCAGGCATGAAAGCCAGCTGGGTGACTTTGGACCAATCACTAGGAGACTGTGAATTCTAGTTCCCAACTCAGGCATGGAAGCCAGCTGAGTGACTTTCGGCTAATCACTAGGAGACGGTGAGTTCTAGTTCCTCCTTAGGCATGAAAGCTGGCTGGGAAACTTTGGGCCAATCACCAGGAGACTGTGAGTTCTAGTCCTGCCTTTGGCATGAAAACCAGCTGAGTGACACTAGGCCAATCACCAGGAGACTGAGAGTTAGGCAGCATTGTTTACTCGGTTGAGTTCTTTATAAAAATAATAAAGGCAAGGAATACCGAAATAAAATTAGAGAATCAACAAACAAACACAGAAATAAAATAAGTCCACTTTTAATATGCAACACACCTAAAAACCCAGTGGATCATCCTTTGTGGGATTGTGGGCCCCGTTTAACTTTTTGGCCCAGACACTATTTCCTAGTGAATTTTTGCCACATGTGGTTGAAAAGTGATGTTTCATAGGAAACCTATTAAATATGAGAACCTGAAATCTCCAGAACTTAACCCACATCATTATATCAGCCCCACGAAGACCCAGCCAAGTAGGAAGGCTGACCAGTGGGTGCATTTCTCTTTAAAAGCCCCACTTTTACCAAAAAGAATAAAATAAATTGTGCCTCCTGAAATGGGATCAGCATCAGAGAAGGATGGGATAGGGGCTGGGGGGAGGCAAGTCTCCCTTCCTTTCATAGAATAGAATAGAATAGAATAGAATAGAATAGAATAGAATAGAATAGAATAGAATAACAGAGTCGGAAGGGACCTTGGAGGTCTTCTAGTCCAACCCCCTGCTTAGGCAGGAAACCCTACATCACTTCAGAGAAATGGTTATCCAACATCTTCTTAAAAACTTCCAGTGTTGGAGGATTCACAACTTCTGGAAGCAAAGTCGCGATCGCCTTCTGCGAACTTCTAAGAAGCAAAGTCAAGTGTGTGTGGGGGGGGGGGGGGAAGCCAGATTCACTTAACAACTGTGTTACCAATTTAACAACCTGCAGTGATTCACTTAACAAACGTGGCAAGAAAAATCGTAAAACAGGGCAAGAAGATTCACTTAACAAGATAAATTTTGGGTTCAGTTGTGGTCGTACGTTGAGGACTTACCTATACAGGGCCTCTTGGTTGAGCAGATGGGGTCAGGCTAGAAGACCTCCGTGCTCCCTTCCATCTCGGCTATTCTGTCCTCAACCATCCAAAATCTCCTCCAACAGAAGCCCCATAGAAAGAAAATAATTATGATAAAGGGTTAGGAAGACATCCGAAGGCAGCCATGCCTGCTTACTCTCCCACCCACCAAGCAGCCAATCTGACAAAACGATTTATCTTTATGAAGGAAGGAAGACAGCTTGGAATGAGAGCGAAAGGGAAGCAAGCTTTTCCTTGGGATTTCTGGGCACTGTCTCTCAGATCGGTCTTGACTGCCTCTTCAACCCATCCATGAGACATCCTGCTTGATTGCTTATATGCATTTTTTTTTTTTTTGGTTTTCCTAGGAGGCAAGGTTTTATTTATTTTATTTTTACAGATGTGGCTAAGAATGCTAGGCTCAACAGCTGGGTGTGTTGGAGGCAGGCAGATCTGAAGAAGAAATGAAAAGAAGGACTAGGGCAGTGATGGCTAACCTTTTTGACATCGCGTGCCAAAAGCGGGGGGAGCAGGGGGGGTCCCACGCATGTGCGTGCCCACACCCATAATTCTATGCACCCTGCCCCACACATGTGTGTGCGACCCCCTCCATGCTCCCCCCGCTTTTTCTACACAATTGCACAGTGGGTCCATTTTTCGCCCTCCCCAGGCTCCAGAGCCTTTCTAGGAGTCTGAGGAGGGCGAAAATGGTCTTCTCCATCCCCCTGGAGGCCCTCTGGAGGCCGGAAACGGCCTGTTTGCGGGCCCAGAAGGCCCAAAAATCAGCTGGCCGGCGTGCATGTGTGCCGGAACTGAGTGTGCCCACTGATATGGCTCCGCGTGCCACCTGTGACACGTGTGCCATAGGTTCGCCATCACGGGACTAGGGAGTGACATGATACCAACATTTGAGGGGCTGCCCCAAAGAGGAGGGGGTCAAGCTATTCTCCAAAGCACCTGAAGGCCAGAAGAAACAACAGATGGAAAGTAATCAAGGAGAGAAGCAGCCTGGAATTAAGGAGAAACTCCCTAATAGTGAGGATAATTAACCAGTGGAACAGCTTGACACCAGAAGTTGTGGGTGCTTCATCACTGGAGGCTTTTAAGAAGAGACTGGACAACCACTTGTCTGAAATGGTACATTGTCTCCTGCTTAAGCAGGGGGTTGGACTTGATGATTTCCAAGATCCCTTTCAACACTTATGTTTTTCTGAGATTTTCAAAATCTTTAGGCCTGGATAAGTTCAACAATTTCTCATGTTCCTCTCCCTTTCTTTCTAAACCAGGGAATTGTGGTGAGGTCAATATTTTAAAAATGCCGTTGCCCTTCAGATAGTCATTGCAACGGAAGTACTCAAAACCATAACTGAGGCATGAAATTCTAGCGGAATTCCACTTTGTGGAACCAGATCTCTGGAAATTAGGTTGGGAGGCTGGCTAGGATCATCATAAAAAAAGGATTCGGTTATCGTGTGACTGCAATTCACCCCCAGAACTCTTAGCGCAGGAGTAATTTGAAGCTTCTTAAAGGATCAGCTACCCTAAGAAAGCAAAAGAAAACCCATCAATAAAGTAACGCTCGCTTTAATGTTCTTTGAGGGTGGCCATCAAGGACATTTAACAGTAGTTAACAATAACATAGTTGGAAGGGACCTCGGGGGTCATCTAGTCCAACCCGCTGCTTACGCAGGAGACCTGTATTTGTTGTGGCCCGTCAATGGCTGATTCCGACAGCGAGGAGGCTGGTGTGGTGCTGAGCCAGCAGCCTGTGCAGCTGGTACTGGAATCAGACAGTGAGGAGGCTGGAGAAGATGTGGTGCCAGAGGCGGGGATTCAGCCAGGGCCTTCAGAACCTCCAGAAGCTTCCTTAAGTGAAGAGGACGAAGAGGAGGAGCCTCTTCTCGATGCACGGGTGCGCAGAGCTGCCAAAAGGCAGGAGTGGCTCCTCAGGAGGAAGTGTCCTTGAGAGTAAGGCTCAGGGCTAATTGGCCACTCCCCTAGCCTATTTAAGGAAGGACGACGACTGATGCAATTTGCAGGAAACAACTTCGTTCATATTCCTTCGCGTCTTGATTCCAGAAACGTTTGATTCGGCTCTTGTTTCTCTCTTGTCAGTTTTCCTGCAAATTGCTTCTGGGCATTCTGCCAACCACAGTAAGATTACGGTTATCTGAGAGACTCTGCCTCAGAATTGAGTTATTATTCTTTGGATTCTTGTCGGCTGTTAATTGTAAATTGGGGCAAAATTCACTTAACAGATGTCACGCATTACAACCGAAATTTTGAGCTCAGTGGTGATCCTATTTGGGAGTTTAGTAAGAGTGATTTAAACTGCAGAAAGAATTGCAGGCCAGCTCATAGGAGGAAGTAGATATTGAACAGACACCATATTTTAAAACAGCTCAACTCCCAGGAACATTTAGGGTTAACATTCAAAGAGAGATTGCTATGTGTAT
This sequence comes from Coluber constrictor foxii, assembly GCA_038048745.1. Classification (NCBI taxonomy): domain Eukaryota; kingdom Metazoa; phylum Chordata; class Lepidosauria; order Squamata; family Colubridae; genus Coluber; species Coluber constrictor. Next base: position 352,310,569 of record CM075958.1, on the reverse strand, counting down.
TGCTACAAACTTGTATGTAAATTGTACCGTGTTTTCCTGAAAGTAGGACATGTCCATATAATAAGCCGAATTGGGCTTTTGAGCGCATGCACTAAAATAAGCCCCCCCCCCCCCAAATACTTAGATGCATGCGCAGCTGCCGCACAAACAATCAGGTCAGAGCCTCTGCTGTTGCCGCCTGAGATCAGCAGGCCAGATTCGGACACATCGCTGCCACTCGGGAGAAGAAGAGAGGGAGGAGACACTGTGAGAGAGCGCATTTCTGACATTTTTCTCCTCCCAGGCGGTGGCAGCGTGTTCAGCTCCCCGAATCTGGCTTGCCGATCTCGGCCAGCGAGGGCGAGTGGCAGGTGGGGAGGGGTGGGGCGGAGGAGAAGCGAGACGCATGGAGTGAGATGGGCCTCCCCTTGCCGTCTCTTCTCCCCTCCTCACTGGGCATGGCAGGAGCTCGAAATCAGATAAGACACGTGTCTCGCTTCTCCGCCGTGTCTTACCTGACTTCCAGCTCCCGCCATGCCCGGCAAGGGGGAGAGAAGAGACAGCAGGGGGAGCCCCGTCTTGCTCCATGTGTCTCGCTTCTCCGCGGCCAAAGTTTAGGGATAAGACCCCTGATAATAAGGCCAACGTCATATTTCGGAGGTCAAAAGAAAATAAGACTGTGTCTTATTTTTGGGGAAGCATGGAAATTTATATATTTATATATTTATAAATTTATATATTTATAAATATATAAATAAATATTTATATTTATAAATATATAAATAAATACAATGCTTTCATTAGTCAACAGAATTCTCACTTGCTGTGCAGACTTTCCCCCTTCCAAGCAGTGATGGGATTAAGCTGGTTCAGGCCGGTTTGGGCAAATCAGTAGTTAAATTGCTGGCTGGCCCTGCCTGCCCCTCCCAGCCCCGCCCCTTCCAGGAATCAACACGCACCCCATTTTGGCTCCCAGGTAAATGTAAGGAGGCCTATTAGGCCCAAAACAGGGCGAGGGGGGGCAGCGTCCCCCTCCCGGCGGCCCGTTTTCACTTCCAGGAGGTTACAGGGAGGCCTACTAGGCCAAAATGGGGCAAACCGTAGCATGGTTTCACTCCCAAGAGGCTGCTGAGAGGCCTACTAGATCCAAAACAGGGCACAGGGGGAAGCGCAGCCCATTTTTGCTTCCAGAGGAGGTGCAGGAAGCCAAGTGCTGCCTGTCACTCACCCTGGCCACGCCCACCATGGCCACGCCCACCCAGCCAGTCATTAGGGCAGAGAACCGGTTGTTATATTATTTGAATCCCACCATTGCTTCCAAGATATTAAAAGAATAAAAGTATGTGGGGGGGGGGGAAAGAATTAATTTAAATTAATTCAAAGACATTAAAAAAAATCAAAGGAAAAATAAATATCGTGGCTTCCAGGAGGAATGAAAAAAAAGATAACCTTTAATTTCTCTCTCCTGTCGGATGGATCGTCCTCAACCAAAGAGACTATTTAAAATGTCATAAAATCTTAATCAGGGGGCCTGTCTGCAAAATTCAGAGGAGGGAGGCAGCCTCAATGAAAAATGACAAAACTCCTTTAAACCAACAACTAGAAAGGACTAAATGGCTTTAAAATTAGATTTATTTCCTTCTGGCTGTGAATCATTTCCCCTCATGAAATCATGCAATGAAAAACAACGTCTAAGGAGCATCTCATAATTGCATTTCTAACCTCCCAGGAAGTAGCCATACATTTATTTGAAATTCCCGAGAGCCGAAGGCAACGGCCAACAATATATACTGTAATCAATAAAAACACAGTAAAAAAAATGCCCTCAATAAAACATCTAATAAAAATCGTCAACAAAACCAATAAAGCAATGCAGAGACACCCAAACCCCAAACAACGGAAGCCATAAATATGATGACACCATCCCCGTTCTGTCTCAAAGGAGTCTATTCACATGCCCAAAATAAGAAATAAAGAATGAATATCCAGCTAGCAATCAGAAGACAGGATGAAAAACTCCTTAACTGCACAACACATGATTGTACATAGTTTCAGCTGGGAAAATGTAAGCATCTTAAATCGAACCAAGTCCCGAAAGAATGGTAGAGAATTTCTGGAAGCCTGGCATTCAGACATATCAACCATCAGCAAGCACGTAGACATAAACAACAGCTACACGCCATTGAAAAGACACAATTAAAAAGCCATAGAGCAGTGCTGATCCAGCCTTCAAAGAAATCTAGTTTGATTTCCCTGCCATAGTGGAAACAAAAAGACCAAAACACCTCCTCACCCACAATCAACACCCAGTTGAGCAGAGATTAACACCAAGATTAACACTAGACCAACAATCAAGAAATAAACAACACCCCAATCAAGGAACTACCAACTCCAACACACAAGCTAACAATAAGCAACAGCCTAATTAACAAACCACCAAAAACACTTCCAGCAGCACTGATAAGGCAAGCCACTAGTATGTAAAAATAAGAACAAACCCTTCTAGCACTGATGATGTTACCTAGCTGGGTCATGAAATGGCTGCAAGAAAAACAACCAAGCTCAGAGAGCACAATGGGCTCCACAGTCCCAACCTGAGCTACAAATATTCTCTCCCATTGATAGCAAGTAAAGCTCAGCCTTTTCCTAATCATAATTCTAAGAAATTAGAGTCAACACAAAGGAAGCGTCATTGAAAAGCGAAACTATTCTTTTGCTCAGGAGAAGTCTATTAAAAGCTACCAGAAATATTAACCATGTTTACTTAACCTTAAATCGAATAAATTTTATAACCATTTGGACTCGATGAGTTTTTACAATCTGATTATTGAGAAGCGATGAGATATGGGAAAAAGAGATGATTTATCCCCCCCCCCTTATTGAGGTACTTATTTTGTCCTTCCTGGAGGAATTTTAAGTACAGGTTAGTCCTTCACTTACAACCATTCATTTAGTGACTATTAGAAGTTACAACGGCAGTGAAAAAAGTGACATGACCGTTTTTCACACTTATGACTTTGTGGCCTCCCCACGATCATGTGATCAAAATTCAGACGCTTGGGATTTCCGGTTTGGCATAGTGGCGAGACAGTTGGGGAAAAAGCGGGCTCTGATGAGCGCCGCAAAAACCCCAGCTGCTGAACTGCCGCCGATGGGTCTTCGGACCAGAACCGTCCTGTAGAACGGGAAGAAAGAGAGGTGCCTCGAACGACCAAGAGGAACAGGCAAGTTCTTTGGAGGTCAGAGGGAACCCTCTGTGAGTCGGCAGCGGGGGGCGGCAGCCATGGTGGCTACCATGAAGCTGGGACAACCGGGCTAAGAGATGTGCAGGAGGAAAGTGGATTAAAACGGAGTTCTTTGAAGCCAAGTGAGTGACAACCAACCCAGGCTTGTAACAATGCTTAGAGCAATATTTCTAACTATAAGACCCCTAGCCATAAAACAGCAGCTGTACAACAAAGGGGCAATGGAAAGTTTAAAATGCAACTTTAAAGAGACAAAGACCCAATAAATAACTAATTTTTAAACAGAACTAATTGAAAAAACTAAATTTTGAGACATGGTGAAAAGACTGGACAGAGTTTTAAAATTTGATCTGGACCTTTAAAAAGAAGAAGATTTGATATATTTAAAGTTAAAAGAAAAAGAGTAATCAAGCTGGATTGTTATATAATTGAAACAAAATGGATACTTGCATGACTATTGGAAATTGTGGATTGTAGAGTGACACCTTCTGGTTTAAAAAGAAACTGTTTTTTGTTATGGAAAATCGTGAACTCTACAGATAATAGCCATGGGATTTTGTGGAGGAGGTTTGTTAGAACTTGTTATTCTAACCAAGTACTGTTTGTACGGTAAGAAGATTTTTGTATCACTGGACTGATTTAACTGGCAAAGACTTGGATTGTTTAAAAGACTATGAGATTGTTTTTTCACTTTAAAGTAAACTTTTAATAAACCAGTTTGCATATCTCTTATTCATTGCTCTCAGCAACATTTCTTTGTGTTCTACACTCTGCTGGTTGGTAACACAACAACAATATCCTTAACATGATGGTTGCAATGTCCAGGAGTCATGTTATCCCATTTTATGACCTTTTCACAACCAAAGACAATGGGGAAGTCTGATTTATTGAACAACCCTGTTCGGAACTTAACAACTTAACAACTGATTCACTTAACAACGATGGCAAGAAAGGTTGTAAAATGGAGCATAACAGCTGTCTCGCTTCGCCACAGAAATATTGGGCTCAATTAATAAATATTAACAAATAACAATGAATAAGTAATGCCTTGGTAAGGCCACACTTGGAATTCTGCATCCAGTTTTGGTCGCCACGATGTAAAAAAGATGTTGAAACTCTAGAAAGAGTGCAGAGAAGAGCAACCAAGAGGATGAGGGGACTGGAGGCTAAAACATATGAAGAACGGTTGCAGGAACTGGGTATGTCTAGTTTAATGAAAAGAAGGATTAAGAGAGACATGATAGCCATCTTCCAATATCTCAGGGGCTGCCCCAAAGAAGAGGGAGCCAAGCTGTTCTCCAAAGCACCTGAGGGCAGGATAAGAAGCAACGGATGGAAACTAATCAAGGGGAGAAGCAACTTAGAACTAAGGAGAAATTTCCTGACGGTTAGAACAATTAACCAGTGGAACAACTTGCCTCCAGAAGTTGTGAATGCTCCAACACTGGAGGTTTTTAAGAAGATGTTGGATAACCATTAGTCTAAAGTGGTGTAGGGTTTCCTGCCTAAGCAGGGGGTTGGACTAGAAGACCTCCAAGGTCCCTTCCAGCTCTGTTATTCTATTCTATTCTATTCTATTCTATTCTATTCTATTCTATTCTATTCTATTCTATTCTATTCTATTCTATTCTATTCTATTCTATTCTATTCTATTCTATTCTATTCACATTCCATTCCATTCTAAACTCGAGGATTACCTGTATTGCTCTTTAAGCCAGAAGACCCCCCCTAATGATAAAGTGTTGCTTCTCCATCATCTGGCCTTAATTTTATCATGGTCCAAGCAGTTCCTCTTTAGCGCAGTTTAACTACCAAAACCTCTGGAGATTCTGAGATGTAGCACACAAGGCCGGTGCATTTTCAGAACGAACGATACGGTTAATGTGTCAAATCTAGTAAAATAGCTCTTACTGGCCAGCCCGCTTTTAGAAGAAGCCGTTTCAAATAGCCAGAGCCTTAACATCGAATCCATTTTACCGGCTGAAGGCCTTGTAAAGAATCAATTGTAGATTGTTCCTGATTCAATCCACATGCAAAGGAACTGTCTCCTTTTGCCATTCGGCTTCTCTGGTGAGTGTCTCGTTTAAATAATTAGTGACCCTTTTGCTTTGATCACATTTATCGGCTGGGTTATTCTTAGGGGTTAATTTGCTATTTAATCCCTGTAAAAACAAAAACATGGGACAGGCTTTTAATCTCTTTACCCCTTCACAAAGCGGTAAGTATTTTTTTAAAAAAAAATGCAAGCACAAATCCAGGTATCTATCGAAATTCAACACGAAATTCCTAAAAGCTGAGAAAGCAAGTCCAAAATAAGATAAATGTTCAGAAGGGTTAAGGTTTAGAGTTATTGGAATTAAGGACAGGAGCATCTAACAATTTGTAAATATGGATGAAAGTGCAAAGTAGGATAACGATACAGAATGAAAATCAGCATTGGTAGCCTGTGAACAAAGCCAATGGGGGATGAATAGATAAACAGATAAATCATAGATATTTATATTGATAAATTACAAACTATTTTACTAAATTACTATTACAATCTATTGCTTAACGCATTGTAAGATGCCCTGAATCTCCGGAGAAGGGCGGCATATTAAATTTTTTAAAAAGCGGAAATAGATGATGGATGGATAGATAGATAGATAAATAGAATTAGACAGATAGATAAATAGATAGATAGAATTAGATACATAATTAGATAGATGATAGATAGATAGATAGATAGATAGATAGATAGATAGATAGATAGATAGATAGATAGATAGATAGATAGATAGAATTATTTGTCAAATGGAAAATTTGAGGTTTGAAAAATAGACTGGACAACCATTTGACAGAGATGGTATAAGGTCCCTGCCTTAAGCAGAGGGTAGTTTTTCAACACTATGAGGTAGTTTTCAACACTATGATTCTATATTCTATGTTTAGATTTATTGATCGATCGATTGATCAATCAATAGATAGATGATAAACAGACAGAGATAGATAGATGAGACAGGATAGATAGATGATAGGTAGGTAGATAGATGATAGATAGATAGACAGACCGACAGACCGACCGACCGACAGACAGACAGACATGGATGGATAGATAGATTACTAGATAGATAATACAGCTGATAGACAGAGTTAGACAAATAAGACAGAAGAAAGGAAGGAAGGAAGGAAGGAAGGAAGGAAGGAAGGAAGGAAGGAAGGAAGGAAGAAAGAAAGAAAGAAAGAAAGAAAGAAAGAAAGAAAGAAAGAAAGAAAGAAAGAAAGAGAAAGAAAGAAAGAAAGAAAGAAAGAAAGAAAGAAAGAAAGAAAGAAAGAAAGAAAGAAAGAAAGAAAGAAAGAAAGAAAGAAAGAAAGAAAGGAGTTTCCATCCAGAAATCTGTTTTAAGTTCCCAACCAGGCAAAGATCTGTGTAACTGCCCCCAAACTTTGCATACAAAAGTTGAGATTTAGAGGTCAGGGTGGAGGAGGGAAGGGAATAGAAATCTGTTGATTATCCAAGGTGCAGAAGTAAGGTCTCAACAACCTCTGCTGTTCAGGGAATGCATTACAACTAATATTTAGCATGCACCCAAAAGAACCCCCGAGGCTATTATAAGATATTTTAAAGCTGGTAAATATTTTAAAAGTTGGTAAAATTTTATGGACTAGATTTGAAAACACGAGAACGAATGATAGATGATTATTATTATTCCCCTCATCAAGGGAAGCTGAGATGGTTCAAATGTTTCTTTTATCCGAATAAGAGATTATATTTTATTATGTCTCCCGTTCGAAATTGCTTCTGGATTTTGTGTGTGCGATGAGGAGGGAAAAAAATTGAAACGTTGATTCTGTTTTTTGTAAATTTATTATTTATTTATTATTTACTATTATTTATCAAAACCCAGTGGAACAGCTGGTCATTTGCATCCTTTCGGAGAGTCATTGAGGCCACTTGGAGGTTTTTCTGTGTGCTCAGGGTCACCTGAGTGGTCCAAATGGATGTGAAGCCTTCCTGGAACTGTTGAAAGGACTGTGAGTTGACTGGAGATAGATGATGTTAAAATCCCACCCCCACCCCAGTTGTTGTTGTTGTTATTATTATTATTAATTTATTTAATTTCTATACCGCCCTTCTCCCGAAGGACTCAGGGCGGTGCACAGCCAACAATAAAACAAACCCAATACAAAATTTAAAAGCAATTTTAAAAACATATTAAACAATTTGGCCCTAATCGTTAAAAAATAAACCCCAATTAAAAATCATGTTTAGGCCAGCCCCGCTTGTTGAAACAATAGCGTCTTGAGGGCACGGCGAAAGGTGCGTAGGTCTGGGATCATCCGTATCTCTGGGGGCAATTTGTTCCAGAGGGCAGGTGCCCCCACAGAGAAGACTCTCCCCCTGGGGGCCACCAGTCGACACTGTTTGACTGACGGCACCCTGAGGAGTCCCACTCTGTGGGAGAGTATTGGCCAGTGGGAGGCTATCGGCAGAAGAAGTCGGTCTCGTAAGTACCCGGGTCCTAAGCCATGGAGCGCTTTGAAGATGGTCACCACCACCTTGAAGCGCACCCAGAAGATCACCGGAGGCCAGTGCAACTCACGGAGGAAGGGTGTTACATGGGTGCGCCAAGTCGCTCCCATAATCGCCCACACGGCCACATCCTGGACCAGTTGGAGCCTCCGAGTGCTCTTCAAGGGGAGCCCCTTGTAGAGAGCATTACAGTAGTCCAGACGGGAAGTGATCAGGGCATGAGTGACCGTGCCCAAGAAGTCCCGTTCCAGAAAGGGGTGCAACTGATGAATCAGGCGAACCTGATAAAAAGCCCCCCTGGCCACGGCCGTCACATGCTCTTCAAGCGATAGCCACGCATCCAGGAAGACACCCAAGTTGCGGGCCCTCTCTGTGGGGGCCAAGGTCTCACCCCCAATAGTCAGCATTGGAGCCAGCTGGCTATACCGGGACGCCGGAAACCACAGCCACTCAGTCTTGGAGGGGTTGAATCCGAGCCTGTTTCTCCCCATCCAGATCCGCATGGCCTCCAGACAGTGGGATATCACGTCAAGGGCATCATTGGGATGGTCCGGTTGAGAGAGGACTGTTCAATTTTGACATAGATGGCCTCTGTGACCCGTCTTTCAAACCAGCAGTCCAAAATGTGGACTTTGCTGTCCCCAAAGAGTGGTCTTTGTCCTTTAAATGCAGGTGGGCTGCTAAATCTTGTTCTGATGGGTTTGTTCTCCTATATCTCCTCCATTTCTGGCACTGATGACGTTATCCAGTTGGGTTATGAAATGTCTGCAAACGCCATCAAGCTCCGAGAGCCCCAAGAATCTCCCCAGTTCAACCCCAAATATTCTCTTCTATCACTGCACAAGCACAGCCTGGCGTGCTGATCCTGAGCCAAAGCTGGCATCCTTGACGTCTCTTCGAAGGCCTCAAAGCTTGGCAGCCACGATCCCTTTCCCACTTACGCTGCAATAAATCCACCCTCCCAAGAGCCACGGACAGGAAAAGCAGTTCGGATTAGCCGAGAAAACCCATTTGAAATCTCCAATGATCGGACGCCCTCAATCCCAACTCCGGCTTTCATCAGGCTGCTCTCCGGCCTGTCCATGCTGATTGCGTCTTTAAGTTTGACAACCGGAGCTTAGCAAAAGGCTGACCGTTGCCGGGTGCCAGAATTAGTCCGAGAGAAAGAATCCCGCGCTCGGAAAGACGATAATCTGCCTAGGGAAGATGTGTCCCAAAGGCAACAGGGTTTGCGCACTTTAATCAGAGCAAAGCTCGTAATCCGAAAAGCCTCCCATGGGGGGGTTATAGATAATGAAGCTGGATGTAATGAAATTAGGCTACTTTTTGGGAGGTGGGGAGGCAGCGATCGACTTCCAGAAGGCTGCCCCAAAGAAGAGGGAGTCAAGCTATTCTCCAAAGCACCTGAGGGAAGGACAAGAAGCAACGGGTGGAAACTAATCAAGGAGAGAAGCAAGCAAGAACTGAGGAGAAATTTCCTGACAGAACAATTAATCATTGGAACAAGTTGCCTCCAGAAGTTGTGAATCCTCCAACACTGGACGTTTTTAAGAAGATGTTGGATAACCGTTTGTCTGAAGTGGTGTTGGGTTTCCTGCCTAATCAGGGGGTTAGACTAGAAGACCTCCAAGGTCCCTTCCAGCTCTGTTATTCTAAAGATTTCTAAAGACTTTCTCCATTTTTATCTGAGCTTCCTTCAGCTTAACATCCACCTCCAAATTATGCTGATCAATTTCCTCCACCCTTTCCTCCAATGTGGTAGCCAAACCCCACACTCCTTTAAAGGCTTCCACTAGGTCTTCTCTTATTTCATTATTGTTAATCTGGACTGTCTCTTTAATGCCCTGCAAATCTTCCTGCACCTCTTTTAATTTTTCTTCTAAACGAGTTGTAATTTTTTCTTCCAAATTATCAGACAATTTCTTCAATGCCCCCTCCAGAACTTCCAAAGTTAAGGCTTGTGATTCTATAGGATTCTAAATTTCTCATTCAAGTGAGAAATTTAGGTTAGAATGGAAAAGATGGATAGAATATATTCAAGGTAAATATAAGACTAGAAAATTACAATTACTTTTTTGAATGGGGAATGGGTTATAGAGTGTTATAAAATATATTAGGTTAGATTGGTTAAGGGGAGTTAAAAGTTTAAGAGGGTGATGAGAAACTACAGATTATTATCTTAAATTAGCATATGATTGTTTAATGTGATACTCTGTATTTTACTTTAGGAAGGGAGGGTTGGGGTGGGGTGGGGTTAGGGAGGGACTGGGAGGAATGGGTGGGGGGGAAGGGGATATATATGTAAAATGTTTGTTAAAATTTTCAATAAAAAAAAGATTTCTAAAGACTTCTCATTGGCACATTTTTTTCTGGGACTGCTTTGCAAATCGGAAAGAAACATTAAATGTCAGTTTTAATAGCAATAGCAATAGTACTTATATACCGCTTTACAGTGCTTTACAGCCCTCTCTAAGCGGTTTACAGAGTCAGCATATTTGCCCCCAACAATCTGAGTCCTCACTTTACCGACCTCGGAAGGATGGAAGGCTGAGTCAACCTTGACCTGGTTAGGATTGAACTCCTGGCAGTGGGCAGAGTTTGCCTGCAATAGCAATAGCACTTAGACTTATATACCGTTTCACAGTGCTTTTACAGCCCTCTCTAAGCAGTTTACAGAGTCAGCATATTCAGTCAGAGCTGAAGAAGCTTCTTGGATGAGAAGCGAAACGTCTTCAAAGAAAAAAAAACCTAGAAAAAGCACCTTTGTGATCCTCAATGAATATTTGCACAGCTGCTGAGACCCTGGGCCAGCTAACAAACAGTACATTTTATTTGGTCTGAGCAAATTTTCTTTCTTAAAATAGTACAGCAGGCAACGAGAGGATATTTGTAGCTTTTTATCAGTGCGAGCTATTTCATTATTTTATTTTATTTTTTAATTTAATTTATTTAATTTTATTTTTTTAAATTTAATTTATATGCTGCCCTTCTCTTGGAGACTCAGGGCGGCTTACAATGCGTTAAGCAATAGCCTTCATACTTTTGTATATACCTGCTAAATAGGGCTTTCGGGGCCCCCTAAGCAGTGTTCTTTTTTATACAAAGTCAGCTTATTGCCCCCACAATCCAGGTCCTCATTTTACCTACCTTGGAAAATGGAAGGCTGAGTCAACCTTGAGCCTGGTGAGATTCGAACTTGCAGTAATTTCAGGCAGCTGGTGTCACTTTAACACCACTTAAGCTGCTGCGCCACCAAGGCTCAGTTTATTTTATTTTATTTTATTTATTTTTATTTATCATTTTATTATTATATTATATTGTATTATTTTTTTTTTATTTTTTTTTATTGTTTTATTTTATTAATTATATTATATTCCGTTTTATTTTGATTTGTTTTATTTTATTATTATATTATATTATTTTTAATTATATATTAATTTATTTTATTAATTATATATTTTGTTCTATTTTGTTATTTTATTTTAATTTTTTAAAAAAATAATTTAATTTGTTTAGCTTAGTTTAGTTTAGTTTCATTTTATTTTATTCTATTTTATTGCAAAGTGTACCCTAGCCAACTTGCAGCCTTTCCTACTTTTCCACGGCCCTGCCGTGCCCTATTTTTAAACCCTTACCAAACCGTTCGGATTAATCCTTTCAGAAGCTCAGTAACAGCTTCCATTCTTTCCGTGCGGTCGGTTGGTTTAAGAGGGCAAATGTGAAGAGCCAGCTCCCTAAACCGCCTTCCTCTAAATCTTTTTAAGTGAAAGATGATTTACAGTGAAGCTAACAAAAATGCCGAGCCGATTCCAGAGTCTGGAAAATCTCAGTCTGATTTCGGTAATCTCGACTCACGGGAAAAAGATTTTTTTTGTCTCATGGAGCCGGGATTCATTTAACACCCCCCTACTCAAAAAAAAAAAAAAAGACCCTTTTGCCAGACATTCATTAAATTAGAAAAGTTTTATGGAGTTTTGTGGGGAGGGAGAACTATCAACCATGATTTGGGAGCCGAAGAAAGAGAGAAGTGAAATAAGGTTCTTAGATAAAGGAGCTTATTTTTTCTTTTTTTTTTCACGCAAATCTCTCCGGCCCTTCCTTGCAAATGGCATAAATTCATCACAGGTTTTACAGGGAGTCAGGATCAAGCTGAAATATTTTAATTAGGAATATTAAGTCCCCGGGTGTCTCAAAGTTCAAGCTAATGTAGCTGAGATGGAAACACTTAAAGCACTTTGAACCCACTCGGTGACCTCTTGAAACGTCTATTAATATAAATGGAGGCTGGCCCAGATTCCTAATGTCTTGAGCTTAGCGGATCCAGGAGAGGCAGAAAATGGAAGCTTTTTAACTGGCAGGGCTTGAAGGAGGCTAAATAGCCATCTTGGCAGAGGGTACCGCTTCCTTTGATTGAGAGTAGCCATCCCGCGCCGCTCAAACACACATTCACCGAGAGATGCACAACGGTTGTGAAGGTGGAGACTCGCGCAGCCGCTCAGCAGCACCACTGCAAAACGCAAACTCACTTAACCAAGGGAGTGCTCAACTTACCATCGTTCGTTGAACGACCGCTCAGAATTGCAATGTTTATATGATGTATGTTGGAAGTGGTGACCCTTTGAGAGCTGTAGGCAACGGAATTTCATTTTAATGTATGTTGATTAGTGTATATTCAAAGTGACAATAAAGTTATTCTATTCTGTTCTGTTCTGTTCTTATTTCTATTTTATTCTATTCTTATTTCTAATTCTTATTCTTATTCTTATTCTTATTCTTATTCTTATTCTTATTCTTATTCTTATTCTTATTCTTATTCTTATTCTTATTCTTATTCTTATTCTTATTCTTATTCTTATTCTTAGTCTAGTCTAGTCTGTTCTGTTCTGTTCTTATTTCTATTTTATTCTATTCTTATTTCTAATTCTTATTCTATTCTATTCTATTCTATTCTATTCTATTCTATTCTATTCTATTCTATTCTATTCTATTCTATTCTATTCTATTCTATCCCATCCCATCCCATCCCATCCCACCCCACCCCATCCCATCCCATCCCATCCCATCCTTCTATTCTGTTCTGTTCTGTTCCGTTCCGTTCTGTTATGCTCCATTCTGTTCCATTCCATTCTATTCTATTCCATCTCATCCTTCTGTTCTGTTCTGTTTCGTTCTGTTCCGTCCCATCTAGTCCCATCCCCTCCCCTCCCCTCCCATCCTTCTATCCTGTTCTGTTCTGTTCTGTTCTGTTCTGTTCTGTTCAGATCGGTTCCATTCCATTCTGCTTCATTCCACTCCACTCCACTCCGTTCCATTCTGTCCCGTCCCGTCCCGTCCCGTCCCGTCCCGTCCCGTCCTTCTGTTCTGTTCTGTTCTGTTCTGTTCTGTTCTGTTCCGTTCCGTTCCATCCCGTCCCGTCCCGTCCTGTCCCATCCTTCTGTTCCGTTCCGTTCCATTCTAAACAGCAATGAAAAAAAGTGAAAAAAATCCAGGCAGTTGGCAACCAGCATGTATTTCTGATAGTTGCCATGTCCTGGGATCATGTGATCACCTTTTGAGATCTTCCCACAAAAAAGGCAATGGGAGAATCCTAGGTTTGCTTAATGATCACATGATTCACTTCAAAACTCCACTGCGTTGCTTAACAACCATGGGGGGGGGGGAATGTCGTAAAATCAGGTGTGACTCACTAACAACCACCTTGCTTGCTCTCTGAACCTGATGGCTTTCTGGCGGACATTTCATTACCAAGCTAGATAACATCATCAGGAGCGCTGACAGAGCACTGGTATATCAATAGAGAACCAATCCCACTCCCTTCCAGCACTGATCATGTTACCTAGTTTGCCAATGGGGCAAAGTTCACTTAACAACTGTCGTAAAATGGGGCAAAGTTCACTTCACAACTGTCTCGCTTAGCGATGGATATTTTGGGCTCAGTTTTGGTCCTAAGTTGAGGACTACCTGTACTGGATTCCTTCTTTCTCCAGGATCTCCCATTACAGCTGGGCCATTCTCAAATCTGATCTTTCCTCTTTTGGCTTCATCTAGGTGTTTGATCCGGTTCTATTCAGACTTTGGAAAGTTCTCCTGCTGAGTCATCCTCATCTTTTAACGACCCCATAATCCCTTGCGGGGTGGAGTCTGGGCAACTGAATGGAGCTAGCAAGAGTGTTTTACTGGCCAGATGCCCTTCCTGTTGCCAATGCGGAGTTTTTTTTCCGGCAGATATATCCTCATCGTGCCCAGAGAGAGAGAGAGAAATATCTGCCTCTACCTAGGATCGAACTCACAGCTTCCTGATTGTAAGATGAGAGCTCCACTTCTAAACCACCACACCATTCCTGTTCTCCTGCTGGGTCTCTTTACTTAATTCTTTCTAAACTGGCACCGGTTTGAAAAGAACAAAACGATGAAATCTCCCTAGGGTGGCACTCAACCAAGAGTCACATCTATGCAATAATCCACCTTTGTCTTTATCTTCCTTTATCTTCTACTTGCTCTACTACCTATTGTCTTTCTTGCAGAGACACACATCCCCGGAGGCATCTGCAAAACCCATCATTTTTATCCAAATGACAGAATAGCAGCATGCCATTGAAACGAAGGCTCCTCTCTTACGGGCATGAGAAGTTATGCAAGGAACAGCGCTCGAATGGCATTTGACAAAGTAGAGCGTGAACTCCCACTTGATAAGATAGTAAAAAGTATGTGGCATAGACAGCATCGCCACCAGATGGATTCACAACTGGCTGACCAACCGCACTCAACGTGTAGTCCAGAGATGGGATTCAGCCAGTTCAGACCAATTCGGGCCAACCAGATGTTAATTTTATGTCCGGTTCGGCAAACCGGTAGTTCCAACAACCAGCTGGCCTTGCCCCACCCGTCCCAGGAGTCCCCACATGCCCCATTTTGGATCCCAGGTAAGTGCAGGGGGCACATGGAGCCCAGGGAGGTGGAAAATGGAAAAGGTGGCTTGTGAAGGGCGAAAATGGGTCTATTTCCAGCCCCCAGAAAGCCTCCGGAGCCCGGGGAGGTGGCTCTGTCTTTGGCCCAATACCCTTCAATATCTTTATCAATGATTTAGATGAAGGGGATAGATGGGGAACTCAGCAAATTTGCAAATGACACCAGCTAGCAGGAATACCTAATGTTATTCACAGAGAGGAGGGTGTCAATCTATTTTTCCAAAGCACCCGAAGGCCAGACAAGGAATAATGGATGGAAACTGAACAAGGAGAGATTCAACCTGGAAATAACGGAGGAATATTCTGATAGTGAGAACCATCAACCCATGGAACAGAAGTTGCCTTCAGAAGTTGTGGGAGCTTCATCACTGGAGGCTTTCGAGAAGAGACTGGACTGTCATCGGTCAGAAACGGTTAGGGTCTCCTGCTGGGTGGGGGGTTGGACTAGAAGACCTCAGGGATCCCTTCCAACTCTGTTATTCCAAACAGTCTAAATAAGTGACCATTCCATTTTACAACCATACTTGAAAAAGCGGCTTGGGACCAGTCCTCACACTTACAACGGTCAGGCATCTCTATGATTGCCTGATCACAATCTGGGTGCTTGGTACCCAGCTCACATTTATGCCGGTTGCAGAATCCCAGGACTGCAACTTGCAATCTTCCCAGCTGGCGTCTGACAAACTTTGACAATGATGATGATGATGTTATCCATTCGATTGTGTCTGGCTCTTGTTCGATTCTGTGGGCCAGGTGGTCTCTCCACATCGTCCGATCTTGCACTACTTCTTTGAGTTGTTCTATGCTCTGGCCGGTGCTGGCTTTAAGAGTGTCCTCCCACCCAGGGGTGGGATTTAAAAAATTTAGCAACTGGTTCTCTGCCCGATTTCTGGATGGGCATGATCATGATGGGCTGGGCCTACTTGGACTCCTGCTCTGGGGGGCATTTTTGCCCTCCCCTGGCTCCAAAGACTTTCCTCGAGACTCCATGAAGGCAAAAACTGGAGGTCTTCTGAAGGCCGGAAACGGGCCTGTTTCCGGACTTCTGGACCTTCTGGGAAGCCCATTTTTCACCCTCCCCAAACTCCGGAGGCTTTCCTCGAGACTCCACGACGATGAAAATGGCCTCCCCTGGGCTCTGGAGGCCCTCTGGAGGCTGGAAACAGGCCTGTTTCTGGACTTCCGGACCTTCTGGGAGGCCCATTTTTTGCTCTCCCCAGGCTCTGGAGGCTTTTCTTGAGACTCCATGAGGGCGAAAACGGCCTCCCTCAGGCTCTGGAGGCCCTCTGGAGGCTGGAAACGGGCCTGTTTCCGGACCTTCTGGGAGGTCCGTTTTTCATCCTCCCCAGGCTCCGGAGGCTCCAAGACTCCACAAGGGCGAAAACGGCCTCCCCCAGGCTCTGGAGGCCCTCTGGAGGCTGGAAACGGGCCTGTTTCTGGACTTCCGGACCTTTTAGGAGGCCTGTTTTTTGCCCTCCCCAGGTTCCAGAGGCTTTCCTCGAGCCTCTGAGAGGGCGAAAATGGCCTCCCTCAGGCACCAGAGGCCCTCCGGAGGCCAGAAATGGGCCCGTTTCCAGATTTCCAGAACTTCCAGGAAGGGAGGCCCGTTTCTCGCCCACCCAGAGCCTCCACACGGGCGCTGCACTTACCTGGCATCCAAAATGGGCACCGTGGAGACTCCTGGGAGGGGCAGGATGGGTTGGGCAGGGGCCAGCCAGTCCTTGCGACTACTGGTTTGGTGAACCAGATGTAAAATTAGCATCAGGTTCCCCCAAACCGATCCAAACTGATGAACCCCACCCCTGCGCCTGCTGTGTTCTTTGACGGTCTCATTTCCTT
The DNA here is from genome assembly GCA_038048745.1 of Coluber constrictor foxii. Classification (NCBI taxonomy): domain Eukaryota; kingdom Metazoa; phylum Chordata; class Lepidosauria; order Squamata; family Colubridae; genus Coluber; species Coluber constrictor. Next base: position 352,294,025 of record CM075958.1, on the reverse strand, counting down.
TTACCGCTAACTCTCCCCAACATAATTACTTTCTCCGGTGAATTTCCCCGGGTGAACGTGGCCAAAGTAAGTGGGACGGGGTTTCATGATTTTCCTTTCCAGTGAAATGTCTGGTGTTATGCTCTCCAGTGCTCGCTTGTGGGTCACCTTTGCTGTCCAAGGAATACACGGGAGCCTTCCCCAGCACCCGAGAGTCGATCTTCTTCCTGTCTTTTTTTTTTTTAATTTGATTTATATGCTGCCCTTCTCCGGAGACTCAGGGCGGCTTACAAGGCGTGAAGCAATAGCCTTCATACTTTTGTATATTTATACAAAGTCAGCTTATTGCCCCCACAAACTGGGTCCTCAATTTATCCACCTTAGAAAGGATGGAAGGCTGAGTCAACCTTGAGCCTGGGGAGATTCGAACTTACAGTAATTGCAGACAGCTGGTGTTAATCACAATGCTTTAGTCTGTATTAGTCTGCTGAGCCACCGGGCCCCTTACTTTTTTAAGGTCCAACTTTTGCAACTTTAGTTAGAATAGAATACCAGAGTTGGAAGGGACCTTCGAGGTTTTCTAGTCCAACCCCCTGCTCAGGCAGGAAACCTTATACCTGTGATGGCGAACCAACAGGTGGCACGTGTAGCCATATCAGTGGGCACATGAGCTCAGCTCCAGCGCACATGTGCGCCAGTGGTGGGTTCATCCCGGTTCGACCTGGTTCTTCCGAGCCGGTAGCGGTGACGATTTGACAAAATATCATAGCCCACAAAATAAGCCACACCCACAGAAACGGTAGTAAAAAATTTTAGAACCCACCCCTGATGTGCGCACTGGCCAGCTGATTTTCGGACCTTCTGGGCTCACCAGAAGTAAGGAAACAGGCCATTTCCGGCCTCTGGAGGACCTCTGAGGAGGTGGGGAAGGCCATTTTTGCCCTCCCCAGACTCCTAGGAAGGCTCTGGAGCTAGGTGAGAGAGAAAAACGGGCCTACCGGGCCATCACGTGCCAGGAGCAGGGGGATGAGGGTCGTACACGCATGCATGGGGGTGGGGCACATAGAATTATGGGTGTGGCTACGGGTGCATGCGACCCCCCCCCCTCCCTCCTGGCACGCGATGGCAAAATGGTTAGCCATCACTGCCCTATACCATTTCAGAGTAATGGTTGTCCAATCTGTTCTTAAAAACTTCCAGTGTTGGAACATTCACAACTTCTGCAGGCTAGTTGTTCCACTGATTAATCGTTCTCACTGTCAGGAAATTTCTCCTTAATTCTAAGTTGCTTCTCTCCTTTGTTAGTTTCCACCCGTTGCTTCTTGTCCTGCCTTCAGGTGCTTTGGAGAATAGCTTGACTCCCTCTTCTTTGGGGCAACCCCTGAGATATTGGAAAACTGCTATCATGTCTCCCCTGGTCCTTCTTTTCTTTAAACTAGACATACCCAGTTCCTGCAACCGTTCTTCATATGATTCAGCCTCCAGCCCCCTCATCATCTTTGTTGCTCTTCTCTGCACTCTTTCCAGAGTCTCAACATAGCTACGGGGAACAAAATAGAGCAGACTCACCGATGTTTGGGTGGCCAGGGGAATGTCCTTGCTTTTCCATAGTCGGCTCATGTTCATCCTTGCCGTACGACGCAATGCCACCCAACGTTTTATTTCTGGCCTTTGAGTGATCTGCAACTCTAGGAAAGTGAAACAAATCAGGGCACAAATTGTCAAACGAAGTAAGAATACAAGAATGAAAATGGCAGAATAACAATCTGATCAGCACAAAGGAGGGACCGGGAGCAGCCCAAGTTTACAAACGGAAAGACTCGTGGATAAAAACAGAGGAAGTCCTTGAAAGCTCTCAAGGCACCATGTTTCCACGTTGCTATCTTTGTGCCGTTTCAAGCATTTGTTCTCTCGGTAAACTGCCGAAAGCACTTTGAGAGGATAAAGTGTCCTTGACAATAGCAACGCACCCTTTCGGCTTTCGGCTTTTTGTGCTCCAGCTGCCGGCATTTTACTTCTGCACAAACAGATTCACAATTTCCTTTTTTCTATTCTCGTTCGCCTGCAGAGCCCTTGAACTTCAGAGCTCAACCCTGCCAGGGTCACTAGTCCAGGGTCATGCTGGACAGGTAGAGGATGAAAGTAAGCAAACTCAGTTTGGTCTAGTATTTAAGGCACCAGACTGCAAACCAGGAGACGGTGAGTTCTAGTCCCGCCTTAGCCGTGAAAGTCAGGTGGCTGACTTTGGACCAATGACCAGGAGATGGTGAGTTCTAGTCCCACCTTAGGCAAGAAAGCCGGGTGGGTGACCTTGGGCCAATGACCAGGAGACCGTGAGTTCTAGTCCCACCTTAGGCAAGAAAGCCGGGTGGGTGACCTTGGGCCAATGACCAGGAGATGGTGAGTTCTAGTCCCACCTTAGGCAAGAAAGCCAAGTGGGTGACCTTGAGCCAATGACCAGGAGACTGTGAGTTCTAGTCCCAATCTAGCATGAAAGCCAGGTGGATGAATTTGGGCCAATCACTAGTAGACTGTGAGTTCTAGTCCTACCCTAGGCATGAAAGGCAGCTGGGTGATGTTGGGCAAATCATCAGGAGATCATGAGTTCTAGTCCTACCTTAGGCATGAAAGCCAGCTGGATGACTTTGGGCCAATGACCAGGAGACTGTGAGTTTTAATCCCACCTTAGGCAAGAAAGCTAGCTGAGTGACAAGAAGCAATGGGTGGAAACTAATCAAGGAGAGAAACAATTTGGCCCCCACGGAGAGGGCTCGCAACTTGGGCATCCTCCTGGACACACGGCTGTCTTTAGAAGAACACATGACGGCCGTGGCCAGGGGGGCTTTTTATCAGGTTCGCCTGATACGCCAGTTGCGTCCCTTTCTAGATCGGGACTCCCTACGCACAGTCACCCATGCTCTCGTGACTTCCCGCTTGGACTACTGTAACGCTCTCTACATGGGGCTCCCCTTGAGGTGCACCCGGAGGCTCCAACTGGTCCAGAATGCGGCCGCGCGGGGAATTATGGGAGCGATGTGGCACTCCCACGTGACACCTCTCCTGCGCGAGCTGCACTGGCTCCCGGTGGTCTTCCGGGTGCGCTTCAAGGTGTTGGTGACCACCTTTAAAGCGCTCCATGGCTTAGGACCTGGGTACTTGCGGGACCGCCTTCTGCCGCCAATAGCCTCCCACCGGCCAGTACGCTCGCACAGAGAGGGCCTCCTCCAGGTGCCGTCGGCTAGACAGTGTCGGCTGGCGACCCCCAGGGGGAGAGCCTTCTCTGTGGCAGCGCCCGCCCTCTGGAATGACCTACCCCCGGAGATACGTAGGATTCCAGATCTCCGGACCTTTCGTCGGGCCCTTAAAACCCACTTATTCCATCTAGCTGGGCTAGCCTGATCCTATCCTCCCTTTTTAAATTTGAATTTAATTTTAAATTGGGTTGTTTTAATTTTCGGCCAAATGATATTTAATAGTTTTAATTGTTTTTAATTTTTGTGTACTATGTTTTATTCTGGCTGTTCACCACCCTGAGTCCGCAAGGAGAAGGGCGGTTTATAAATTGAAAAAATAAATAAATAAAATAAATAAAATAAATTTAGAACTAAAGAGAAATTTCCTGACAGCGAGAACAGTGGAACGACTTGTGTCCAGAAGTTGTGGGTGCTTCCATCACTGGAGGTTTTGAAGAAAAGACTGGGGAGCCATTTGTCTTGGAATGGTATAGGGTCGACTAGAGGACCTCCAAGGTCCCTTCCAACTCTGTTATTCTGTTATTGTAAGTTCCTTCCTTCAGTATATCATAATTTCAAATGGCAGCTGAATGAACGGTCATAACTCAAGGACTCTCTCTATTACAAAAAACAGGATCATCAAAAGACCTGTAGGTCATTTCAACAAATTGTCATTGGTCATTTCATCGATTTCCATCTTCATAGGATTACTTTGGGAGATTTAAATATATATTTTAGTTCACGCGGCTATCTTTAAGTCAGTTTTAAGGTCCTTGTTGTTATGGGTCATCGGTTGATGTGTTGTGACCCCTGCTTTGCAACCTAGATACGACAAAGAGAAATACACAGAGTCCTCGACTTACGACCACAACTGAGCCTAAAATTGCCATCGCCCAGCAAGACGGTCAGTAAGTGAGTTTTGTTTCATTTGTCGACCTCGATCGCCGCAGTTGTTAAGCGAGTCACTGCGGTGGTTTAGTTAGTAACACGGTTGTTAAGTGAATCTGACTCCCCCCCACTGACTTTGCTTGTTGGAAGATTGCCAAAGGGGAACTTTGTAACTCCAGCCAGAACTTCGGCAACCGTCGTAAATATGAGTCAGTTGCCAAGCATTTGAATTTTGTAATAATCGTTAAGTATGAAAAACGGTCACTTTTTTCAGTGCACTTTTTTCTTTAATGTTGAACGGTCACTGAGCCAATGGTTGTAAGTCAAAAACGACCTATAAATTCAACTTTCTCATTTTCTCAGGGTATTCTTTAAAAAAAAAAAAAGCAGGTAGGCATTTCTCCTAAGAAGATGTGAATGCTCCAATACTGGAAGTTTTTAAAAAGAGATTGGACAACCATTTGTCTGAGATGCTGTAGGGCAGTGATGACTAACCTTTTTGCCGTCACGCACCAAAATAAAGAGCCTGGTTTAGCTCTGCAGACTAAAGCACCGTAATTAATATCCAGCTGTCTGCAATTACACCAGTTCGAATCTCCCCAGGCTCAAGGTTGACTCAGCCTTCCATCCTTTCTAAGGTGGGTCAATTGAGGACCCAGTTTGTGGGGGTAATAAGCTGACTTTGTATAAATATACAAAAGTATGAAGGCTATTGCTTAACGCATTGTAAGATGCCCTAAGTCTCCAGAGAAGGGCGGCATATAAATCTAATTTAAAAAAAAAGGATGTTCCTGCTGTGTGGATTTACCTCAGGATAGGAGCCTGGATAGCTCAGCAGACTAAAAGCATTGTGATTAACACCAGCTGTCTGCAATTACTGAAAGTTCGAATCTCACCAGGCTCAAGGTTGACTCAGCCTTCCATCCTTTCTAAGGTAGATAAATTGAGGACCCAGTTTGTGGGGGCAATAAGCTGACTTTGTATAAAGAAGCTTTCTAGGAGCCTGAGGAGGGGGAAAACAGTCTTCCCCACTCCTTGGAGGCCAGAAACAGCCTTTTTCTGACTCCCAGTGGGCCCGGAAGGCCTGAAAATTAGCTGGCCGGCACGCACATGCACGCTGGAGCTGACCTTGGGCAATGCTCATGTGCCCCCAGATATGGCTCTACCACTGTGGTTCGCCATCACGGCTGTAGGGTTTCCTGACTGAGCAGGGGGTTGGACTAGATGGCCTCCAAGGTCCCTTCCAACTCTGTTATTCTGGTTCTATTCTAATCCCCACCCAACCATGGAGGAAAGAAAGCACTTTTTGTTAAAAAAAATAATCAATCAATCAATCAATCAATGGGGGGGGGAAGGCTGAAGAAACCTTGATGTGGGCAGGGAGAAATCCACATTTTTGAATAGCAATGTTAGCACACCTGCCCGGAGAGTTCCCTTTTATGCTTGTGTGTTTGGGTTTCTCCTCTTTGTGTCTCCGTGATAGAAAAACAGACAAAGAGCTCCTTTTCACTCGTCCGTTGGAAGCTTTCAAACCGTCTGTCTCTCTGCGGTTTTTGGCACGGGGCAAAAGGAAAACTCCACAATTAGCTACGGCTGGACCTGTGAACAGAGCAACGGAGCAGGTGAAAGGATGAAAGGAAGGCCAATTTTCACCAAACATGCCAGGTTTTTGTGTTGGTGAGAGGGGTGGGTGGGTGGGTCCCCCCCAAAGACCTCAGCGCTACTGAGTTGTTCTACGTAACTTTGCTTTCCTGAAAGATTGAGTCAATGGGGAGCATGTGGGCAGGGGGAGGAAGGAGGGAGGGAGGGAGGGAGGGAGGAGAAAGAGCAGAAGGGAAATGGAAGAGGTAGGAGGAAGAGAGGAGGAGGAGGATGGAAGGGAAGGAAGATAAGAAGGAAGGAAGGGGGAAGGAAGGAAGAGAGATAGGAAAGAAGGAAGAGGGGATGGAAGGCAGGGAGATAGGAAAGAAGGAAGAGAGGAAGGGAGGAAGGGAGGGAGATAAGAAGGAAAGAAGGGGGAAGGAAGGAAGAAGGAAAGGAAAGAAGGAAGAGGGGACGGAAGGAAGGGAGATAGGAAAGAAGGAAGAGAGGAAGGTAGGAAGGGAGGGAGATAAGAAGGAAAGAAGGGGGAAGGAAGGAAGGAAGAAGGAAAGGAAAGAAGGAAGAGGGGATGGAAGGAAGGGAGATAGGAAAGAAGGAAGAGAGGAAGGTAGGAAGGGAGGGAGGGAGATAAGAAGGAAAGAAGGGGGAAGAAAGGAAGGAAGAAGGAAAGGAAAGAAGGAAGAGGGGATGGAAGGAAGGGAGATAGGAAAGAAGGAAGAGAGGAAGGTAGGAAGGGAGAGAGGGAGATAAGAAGGAAAGAAGGGGGAAGAAAGGAAGGAAGAAGGAAAGGAAAGAAGGAAGAGGGGATGGAAGGAAGGGAGATAGGAAGGAAGGAAGAGAGGAAGGGAGGAAGGGAGGGAGGGAGATAAAAAGGAAGGAAGGGGGAAGGAAGGAAGGGAGATAGGAAAGAAGGAAGAGAGGAAGGTAGGAAGGGAGGGAGGGAGATAAGAAGGAAAGAAGGGGGAAGGAAGGAAGGAAGAAGGAAAGGAAAGAAGGAAGAGAGGAAGGAAGGAAGGAAGGAAGGAAGGAAGGAAGGAAGGAAGGAAGGAAGGAAGGAAGAAGAGACAATACTTTATAGATTGTCTCTGGCAAGTTTGGCTAACTCAGAGAAAGTTCATATCCATTGACTCTAAGAACTTGCTGCCTTCCTTGCTGAACTACAGCTCCCAGCATCCTTCATTCCTGACCATGCTTGGCACTGATGTGTAATTTCCAAGGAGAAAAGGCAGGAGACCCCATAGTTGCTCCTACCTATCCCTTCACTGGTTGTTGTGGCTCATGTGAAGTGTGATGCATCTCAGGTGTCCTGATCAGGAAGTTCTCAGCCTGGAGTTCATTGCGGGCTGCATTTGCAGTACAAGGACATATGAAAAGCAGGAAGTGAAGATGGCTAGCTGAGATCCAAACCATCAAGAATAGAGCCTGAAGACATCTGGGAGGTCTTCTAATCCAATCTCCTGCTCAAGCAGAAGACCCTAGACCATTTGAGACAGCTGTTGTCCAGTGATGAAGCACCCACAACTTCTGCAAGCACACTATTTCACTGGTTAATTGTCCTCACTGTTAGGAAGTTTCTCCTTCATTCCAAGTTGCTTCTCTCCTTCATTAGTTTCCATCCATTGCTTCTTGTCCTGCCTTCTGGTGCTTTGGAAAATAAGTTGACCCCTATTCTTTGTGGCAGCCCCTCCAATATTGGAAGATTGCTATCATGTCTCCCCTAGTCCTTCTTTTCTCTAGACTAGCCATACCCAGTTCCTGCAACCGTTCTTCAAAGGGTTTTAGCCTCTGGGCATTTAATCATATTAAATTAGTATTTAATAATACCAAAGAAGACTTGGTAAGGGTGGATGCTTAAAAATGGACCCTGGGATTCTTGGTTGAAGACAATGGATAATGCTTCTCCTCTTCTTCTTGAATGGATTTGCTTTCATCCCATTTTATAGCTCTCCAAAGAGTGGACATGACCATCGCCGAAATCTCGGGCCAAGTTAAAAATCTTAAGTTAATTACGCAGCCGAGACAGACGGCTTCACGTTATCAACCCTGTATCTTGGCTCGGTTTCATCAGGGATTGCCAATGTTTACAAGAGTCTAACACTAAGTTGGGCTAATCCTAACAACCTGATAAGATAAGAAAGATCAGAGGCAGCAAGAGAAAACAGACCCCGGTGGTAAAAATCAGCTAGGATGAAGACCCATTGAAAGGATTTCAGAGGCTGCCAAAGCTGGAGATGATGTGGTGGCTGCTTCATTAGGTGCTAAATCAAGGGTGGGCCACGATGGCGCCTTTACATCTTGGGGACTTCAACTCCCGGAATTAATTTTGAAAATACAGGCCGTCCTCGACTTACGTCCACAGTTGTGGTCCAGGATGTCCATTGCTAAGCGAAGCGGCTGTTTTAAAGAAGTCGTGTCCAATGTTATGATTTTTTTTAAAAAAATCACGTTTGTTAAGGGAATCGCCGCAGTTGTTAAATGGATTGTTAAATGCAACCTGGAATTAAGGAGAAACTTCCTAACCGTGGGGACAATTAACCAGTGGAACAACTTGCCACCAGAAGTTGTGAGTGCTTCACCACTGCAGGTTTTTAAGAAGAGATAAGAGACAAGTCACTTATCTGGAATGGTATAGGGCAATGATGGCTAACCTTTTTGCCATTGCGTGCTAGGACTGGGGAGGGGGAGGGGGGTCACACACATGCGTGCCCACACTCATCATTCTATGCGCCCTACCCCCGCGCTCTCCCTGCTCCTGGCATGGTAGGCTCGTTTTTTGCTCTCGCCTCCAGAGCCTTTCTAGGAGTCTGGGGAGGGCGAAAACAGCTTTCCCCACCTGCTGGGAGGCCGAAAACGGCCTGTTTGCCAACTTCCGGTGGGACCGAAAGACCCGTTTTTTTTGCTGTCCCCAGCCTCCAGAGTCTTTCTAGGAGTCTGGGGAGGGTGAAAACAGCCTCCCCCCTCCCCTGGAGACCCTCCAGAGGCAGGAAACAGCCAGTTTCCCTACTTCTGGTGGGCCCAGAAGGCCCGAAAATCCACTGGCCGGTGCGCACATGTGCACTGGAGCTGGAGCTCACGTGCCCACCGATATAGCTCTGTGTGCCACCTGTGGCACCAGCTGGATTAGAAGACCTCCAATGTCTTTTCCATCTTCATTCTGATTCTGAATCATGCCATCATTAAGGGAATCCATCTTTTCTCCCATTGCTTGTCAGAAGGAAGGTCACAAACGCTGATCACGTGACCCCAGGATGCTGCATCCATGGTAAAGACATGCGCTTGCCAAATGCCTGATCACCTGACCGTGGGGATGCGATGCTGCGACGGTTGTAAGAGTGAGGATTGATCGTAAGTCACTTTTTTCCCATGCCGTTGTGATTTGGAACTATCATGGAACAAATGGTTGTAAATTGAGGACTACCTATATTCACACTAGTACCATGGTGGCACAATGGTTAGAAGGCAGGATTGCAGGCTAACTCTGCCGACTGCCAGGAGTTCGATGCTGACCAGCTCATGGCTGACTCAGCTTTCCATCTTCCAAGGTTGGTAAAATGAGGACTCAGTTTTGTTGGGGGCTATAGGCTGACTCTGTAAACTACTTGGAGAGGACTGTAAAGAATTGTGAAGCTATTGCTATTGCAGGCTGACTTTGCCCACTGCCAGCAGTTTGATCCTGACCGTCTCAAGTTTGACTCAGCCTTCCATCCTTCTGAGGTTGGTAAAATGGGGACCCAGATTGTTGGGGGCAAGGGGCTGACTCTGTAAACTGCTTAGAGAGGGCTGTAAAAGCACTGTGATATAAGTCTAGGTGCTATTGCTATGGCTATTGCTAGTTGGTAGCTAATCCACCCAGTATTCATTTGCCTTCCAGGGATGTTTACTGGGCAATCAAGAAAGCCAGGATGGATCCATACCCATGCAGCCAAACTCCACCCTTTTTTAAAGCGCAGTTATTTGGATTTGGATTTATTGGATTTATATACCGCCCTACTCCCGAAGGACTCAGGGCGGTGTACAGCCAACAATAAAAATACATGTATACAAAATTTAAAACCCAACTAAAATCAAATTAAATGAATTTGGCCCGGACAGAATTAAAACACCCCAATATAATTTAAAATTTTTAAAAATTTGACACTAAAAACGGGGAGTGGTTAGGCCAGGCCCGCCTGGCGAAATAGAAAAGTCTTAAGAGCGCGGCGGAAGGTGGGCAGATCCGGGATCCTCTGTATCTCTGGGGGGAGCTCATTCCAGATAGTATGGCTTCCATCTTGATTTTTTTGACCCTCCCAGCAGGAACCCTTGGTATTTTGGATTCCACAGGGGACAACTTCACAGTTTGGCACCTCTGCAGGGAAAGCTTTCCTTCCTTTGGCCAATAACGATAGATTGATCGGCGCTGAATGACCACCTAACTTCCCCTGAAAGTATTTAGGTTCTCCTGCTTGAGCAGGGGGCTGGACTAGAAGACCTCCAAGGTCCCTTCCAGCTCTAGTCTATTCTAATTCTATTTCCTCCCCCCAAATATTATAGGGGGGGAAGGGGGAGACAGTATGATGGTTCTACAAAAGACTGAGAAAGAGAGAGAGAGAGAGAGAGAGAGAGAGAATTGCTCCATGCAATAGTCTTGTGCTTTGCTGCCACCTAGTGTTCGATTAAAAGAACTGCAGCTGCCGAATCAATAGTTTGCTTGGCAATCCCCAGCATTGACTTTCCTTCCTTCCTTCCTCTAGTATCCTTCCCTCCATCTTTCCTGTTTGTCTCTCTCCTCCCCTTGTCTCTCCTTCCTTCCTTCCTTCCTTCCTTCCCCTAGTATCCCTCCCTCCATCTTTCCTGTTTGTCTCTCTCCTTCCTTCCTTCCTTCCTTCCTTCCTTCCTTCCTTCCCCTAGTATCCCTCCCTCCATCTTTCCTGTTTGTCTCTCTCCTTCCTTCCTTCCTTCCTTCCTTCCTTCCTTCCTTCCTTCCTTCCTTCCTTCCTTCCCCTAGTATCCCTCTCTCCATCTTTCCTGTTTGTCTCTCTCCTTCCTTCCTTCCTTCCTTCCTTCCTTCCTTCCTTCCTTCCTTCCTTCCTTCCCTTAGTATCCCTCCCTCCATCTTTCTTGTTTGTCTCTCCCCTCCCCTTGTCTCTCCTTCCTTCCTTCCTTCCTTCCTTCCTTCCTTCCTTCCTTCCCCTAGTATCCCTCCCTCCGTCTTTCCTGTTTGTCTCTCCCCTCCCCTTGTCTCTCCTTCCTTCCTTCCTTCCTTCCCCTAGTATCCCTCCCTCCCTCCATCTTTCCTGTTTGTCTCTTCCCCTCCCTTCCCTTTGGTTCTCTGCCACTTCCCACCCCTTCCTCATGAACCCTTAAGCGCCGAGACCTGGAAAACCTTGGTTAATAGAATCTACCTGCATTATCGCTTGTACGCCACGTGTGCAGGCCGGATTAGAGTAGATAGCAGTTCAGAAACTCAAAGGCAACGTAGGACAATCATGTTGTTGTTTTTAAATCCAAGGGTGATTACAGGCAGGCCTCACCATATCTGACTTAAGCTCTTTTCAGTGTTAACCCAAGAAGAGCATCCAAAGTTCAAAACAAAGAGATCAAAAACTTCTCCCAGCAATTGCGCGGGACAGGTATGTACCCCTTTGAGGAAGGTCACAATGAACAGTGAGTTGGAATTATTTTTTATTAAAGCCCCACAGAGGAAGAGGGTGGCTATGAAAGAGCTGGCTTAATGCTTCTCCAAACCCCAATGATGACAGCTTTCTTTCTTTTCAAGGATGAGTCACCCCCGGGAGCCAATCAAAGGCAACATGTCACACACACACCAAAGTCACAAAGCGTGTCTGGGCGTTGAGCGAGGAAGGCTGGGAGAAAATGAGCGTGGACAGCTGGGCAGAGAAGATCAAAGGAAATGCGGCAGATGCACCATTTGGAACCTGCTAATTATTCCATCTTGGACAAAATAGTTGTCCAGTCTTTTTTTATTGAAAAAGACTCCGGCGATGGAGAACTCACAACTTCTGGAGGCAAACGGTTCCATTGATTCATTGTTCCCCCTGTCAGGAAATCCCTCCTTAATTTCAGATTGGGATCACTGATATCCTTCCACCCATTGCTTCTTGTCCGGCCTTCAGGTGCTTTGGAGAATAGCTTGACCCCCTCTTCTTTGTGGGCAACCCAAGTTCTTCCCGAGATCTGAGGACAGTTATCATGTCACTCTTAAGCCTTCCCTTTGTTAAGCTAAACATCTCTAGTTCTCATTCATCAAGCGATTTAATAACAGAATAACAGAGTTGGAAGGGACCTTGGAGGTCTTCTAGTCCAACCCCCTACTCAAGCAGGAAACCCAACACCACTTCAGACCAATGGTTGTCCAACATCTTCTTAAAAATCTCCAGTGTTGGAGCATTCACAATTTCTGGAGGCAAGCCGTTCCCCTGATTAATAGTTCTCACAGTCCGAAAATTTCTTCTTAGTTCTTCTCTCCTTGATAAACAAAACAAAACACAAAAATCACAGGGTTTTTAGCCAAACCAAGATGGGCTTGAGAGATGGCATGTGATCCTAAAACTTTGAGAAGAAGAAAAAAGTCAATATAAAGGAGCTCTCAACTTACAACAGTTCATTTTTAAAAAAAATAGATTTATATGCTGCCCTTCTCCTGAGACTTAGGGCAGCTTACAGTGCGTTAAGCAATAGCCTTCATACTTTTGTATATTTTTTATACAAAGCCAGCTTATTATCCCCACAAACTGGGTCCTCAATTGACCTACCTTAGAAAGGATGGAAGGCTGAGTCAACCTTGAGCCTCAAACTTGCAATAATTGCAGACAGCTGAGCTATCTGAGGCTTTAGTGACCGAAGTTACTAGGGCACTGAAAAAAGTGACTTATGACCATTTTTCACACAGCCTCCCCCTGGTCACACGATCAACATTCAAATGCTTCACCACTGGTTCATATTTATGACGGTTGCAGTGTCCCCGGGATCATATGATCCCCTTTTGCGACCTTCGGACAAGCACAGTCAACAGGGAAGCCAGATTCATTTAACAACGGTGTTACTGACTTAACAACTGCAGGGTTTCACTTAAGAACAATGGCAAGAAAAGTCATAAAATGGGGCAAGCTCACTTAACAAGTGTCTCACTTAGCAACTGATATTCTGGGCTCAGTTGTCGTAAGGTGAGGATTCCCTATATAGCAGGATAGGACCTCCTTTTACCTGCTGGCGATCCCTCTAATTATACGTCCCAGAATTATAAGAACAAAATCTTAATTGCAAGGGAGTCCTCGACTTATGACCGCAACTGAGCCCAAAATTTATGTTGTAAAGTGAGAAATTTGTTAAGTTCTGGGTTTTTAATTCAATTTGGGCCAATTTATCTAATAGTTTTAAATTCTAATTTTATGATATTTATGTGCCTGTGTTTTTACCTGGCTGTACACCGCCCTGAGTCCTATGGGAGAAGGGCGGTATAGAAATAAAATAAAATAAAATAAAATAAAATAAAATAAAATAAAATAAAATAAAATAATAAAATAAAATAAAATAAAATAAAATAAAATAAAATAAAATAAAATAAAATAAAATAATAAAATAAAATAAAATAAAATAAAATAAAATAAAATAAAATAAAATAAAATAAAAAAAATAAAAAATAAAATAAAAAAAAATAAGTAACTTTTGCCCCATTTTATGACTTTCCTTGTCACATTTGTTAAGTGAATCCCAGCAGTTCTTAAGTTCGTAACCCGGTTGTTAAGTGAATCTGTCTTCCCCCTTGACTTTGCTCGTCAGAAGGTCTCAAAAGCAGATCATATGACACTGCAACCGTCGTAAATGTGAGTCAGTTGTCAGGCATCTGAATGTAAATCGTGTGACTGTGGGGATGCTACAATGCAATGGTTGTAAGTGTGAAAAATGATCTTAAGTCACTTTTTCCAGTGCCGTTGTCACTTCAAACGGCCACTAAATGAACTGTTGTAAGTCAAGGACTACCTGTCTATGGAGATTCTCAGTCATCCAGGCATTGGTTGTCCCAAAAGTGCTTTTCTTCAAGAGGCCACTGGACTTCCTTTGTTTTTCCTTGAAGTTGTTTCACTTCTCATTCCAGAAGCTTCTTCAGCTCTGACTGGATGGCGGGGAAAGGAAGGATTTCTATTCCTTGCAGACAGCTGGTCATTTGCATTCTTTGGAGAGTCATTGAGGCCACTTGGAAGTTTATCTGTGTCCTCAGAATCTGATTTAGAAGACGGGTCAGAGCGGCCATTATGACAAAATTGAGCAACCCTCTCTCAACAGAGAGGGAGGGATACAACATCGTCAATCTTCAGTCCACAACACTGAAGTTCCAAGAATGCTCCACACCCATCTGTGCAACTCAGGTGACCCTGAGGATAAACACAGATAAACCTCCAGGTAGCCTCAAAAACTCTCTAAAAGGGATGCAAATGACCAGCTGTCTCCAAGGAGTATAAATCCTTCCATTCCTCACCATCCAGTCAGAATTGAAGAAGCTTCTTGGATGAGAAGCAAAACATCTTCAAAGAAGAACCCAGAAAGTCTAATTGCCCCTTGAAAAAAAAATCACCTTTGCGTCAAGGACTACCTAGATAGGAAAGAGTTGCAAGAAGTCCTTAGCCCGCTGACTTCTTTCCTCGGGAGAGAGTCAACCCCTGGGACTCACCTGACAAACCAAGAGCGATTCTGCTCAGCATCTCGCTAAATAAACTTTCGAGCTGAGTGATCCATCCATCCATCAAACGTGCAAGCCCGGGCATTGTTAATATTTACTGGATTATAGGGTGTTTTTCCAAAACCGAACACGTTGTTTCTTTATTAAGAAAATCCCCAGTGCATTTAAATATTTTCTAAAAGCTTTTTAACAAAACAAAACGGCTCGGTTTTAACACTTTTAACATTACTTCAGGTAAGACCGTCACCGGTTGATCAAACAGCGGAGAGTGAAGAATGAAAGACAAGGAAAGGGGGAACTTGCCAACTTCTGGAGGGAGAGGCTGGGATAGAATAAGAGGCCCAAAGGAACAGGAGAAGGGTGGAGAAATAAGGGCATCCTGCCTGGTAGTTATTATATTCGGATTTTATTTTTTTAATCTATTACATTTATACCACTTCACCATTTTTGTAAACAGCTCAACATGGCAAATGCACACGATGCTCCTTTCTCCTCCCATTTTCCCTACAACAACAACCCTGTGAGGTGGGCTTTGGGCTGAGAGACTGGCCCAAAGTCACCTAGTTGGTTTTCGTGCCTAAGGCAGGACAAGAACTCACCTTCTCCTGGCGATTGGTCCAAAGTCATTCAGTTGGTTTTCGTGCCTAAGGCAGGACTAGAACTCACCGTCTCCTGGTGATTGGTCCAAAGTCACCCAGTTAGTTTTCATGCCTAAAACAGGACTAGAACTCACTTTCTCATGGTGATTGGTCCAAAGTCATAGGACTGGGGTATTTGCGGGACCGCCTGCTGCTACCGATAACCTCCCACCGGCCAGTACGCTCACACAGAGAGGGCCTTCTCAGGGTGCCATCAGCCAAGCAATGTCGGCTGGCGGCCCTCAGGGGGAGAGCCTTCTCTGTGGGGGCACCCACCCTATGGAACGAGCTGCCTCCCTGTAATTCATTTGATCCCGGACCTCCGCGCTTTCCGAAAGGCCCTTAAGACTTATTTATTCCAACAAGCCGCCCTTGCTTGCTTGATTTTAATGGGGTTTTAAAATTTTTGGTACTATTAATCTCTGGGGTTTTAAATTGGGTATTTTAACGGGGTTTGAGATTTTTATTTTGGAATGCCAAAGATTTAATCTAATTTTAAATTTTTTAATATTTGTATTATACGTGTTTTAATTTGGCTGTTCGCCACCCTGAGTCCCCCTCCCGGGGAGAAGGGCGGTATATAAATTAAAATAATAAATAAATAAAGTCACCCAGTTAGTTTTCATGCCTAAAACGGGACTAGAACTCACCGTCTCCTGGTGATTGGGTCACCCAGCTGGCTTTCATGCCTAAGGCGGGACTAGAACTCACCTTCTCCTGGTGATTGGCCCAAAGTCATCCAGCTGGTTTTCAGAGTTTGAAACTTTAAGATGGGTAAATGTCATCTCCCAGAATTCCTCAGCCAGCATGCTTAAGATAGGTGGATTTCAACTCCCAGAATTCTTCAGCTAGTGTACTTTAAGATCATGGACTTCAACTCCCAGAATTCCCCAGAGAAGCATGCTTTAAGATATGGATTTTGGAGTAGAATAGCGCCCCCCCCAACCTTTTGGGTGCCAGGAACCGATTCTGTGGAGGACAGTTTTTCTGCTGGCCTGGGGGGGACGGAGCACGGGACACGGGGACATGATTTCATGTGCTACCTGGATCCCTCACATGTGCAGATAGAGTTTTGCTCGCTTGCCCTGCCTGGTTCATAGCGGGCCATAGTCCTGTGCCAGTCTGCAGCCTGGGCGCTGGAGTAGAAGACTTCCAAGGTCCCTGGTCAACCCTATTATTCTATACTCAATGTCAGGACTCTCCAAACTTGGTAACTTTAAGATTTGTGGACTTCAGCTCCCAGAATTCCCCAGCTGGCATGCCACCCCAGCCCCATTGTGCACAAACTGCCAATAGATTCATGCTTCTGTGTTGCAATTAACACTTCGAAGAGCATCTCCCAAAGAGATAACAAAGAAGCATTTGTTAGTCTGGGTGGGGTGCGGGCAAAGGCTGTTGCTGCCAGACTGCCTTTTAATCAGCCTAAAAATAATAATAATAATAATAAACCCACAACGGATGCTCGTTAGAATACAAAACAATGATTTCCACGGCTAATCTCCACATTGAACGCCACTCGAGCAGAAATGGATTTTTTGAAAAAAAATAAAATTGCAAACCATCACCACGAGTAGGATTTACCCCAACCGAGATGGCTCAAAATGGCATTAAAAACAATTTATATGGCAGGAAAGGAAAAACAGATTTGCGGGGATTCCTCCCCCAACCCACCCACTGACCCTCCCCCACTCTATGGCAGAAAAAACTATGCAATTGGTTTATCCCAGGGGTGAAATCTACTTACCTTCCCAACTGGTTCAGAAGTGCATGCATGACACACGTGCACATCACATCACATGTGCATATGTGCACACCTTTCTGCGCATGCGCAGAGGGTAAAAAACTGGTTACTTCCTGGTTAAAACCAGAAAGTAACGATGACTGGGCGGGTGGGAGGAGCCTCGCGCCGCCATCGCTACCGGTTCTCTGAACCACCGGCCACCATCGCTACCGATTCTCCGAAGCCCTGGCTGCAAACCGGACCAAACTGGGAGCATTTCACTCCTGGTTTCACTCCCCTTCTTCCAAACCAACCTATTTCATGGAAATCAGAAAAACCTTATTAAAAAATGTCAGTACAGAGAGTCCTCGACTTTCAACTGTTCTTTTAGTGACCGTTTGAAGTTAAAACGGTACTGAAAAAAGTGATTTTGGACTGTTTTGCAAATTTACGACCTTTGCAGCTGCATGATTTACATTCAGATGCTTGACAACTAACTCACATTTATGACGGTCGCAGTGTCCCGGAGTCATGTGATCCCCTTTTGAGCGACCTTCTGACAAGCAAAATCAGTGGGGAAGCCAGATTCACTTAATGACCTGTGATATTAATTTAATAACTGCAGGGGTTCACTTAACAAAAGTGGCGAGAAAAGTCATAAAATGGAGAATCTCTTTCTAAATACCTCCAGTGATGGCGCATCCAGAACTTCTGGAGTTATAGACAACATACAAGTCTGCTGGCATGCATGCAAGTATAGAGTTCTGGATCTAGATCAGGTGTTATCAAGCTGGAATCAACTCCTAGACACCACAAAAATATTTTCCATGGCAATCTGACCCTAACCTGGTCTTTGAGATCTTCCAATGTAACCCATAACTACCTTAATTGAGCCCTTCAACCTTGCTACTGGTCATCATCTTCTTCCCTTTCCTTCCATCTTTCCCAGCATCAATGTCTAAATAGAAAAATCAGAGTTGGGAGGACCTTAGAGGTGGGATTCATTTACCTTCGCTACAGGTTCGCAATTGTGAGTGCACTTGCTTCACTCACATGCGCCTCCTCCGCATAAGGCGTTCCACACATGCACAGTGCTAACGCATTATGTCCAGAGGGGTAGGCGGAGCCTCCCGCAGTCACCACTAGCGGCTCTCCCGAACTGGACAGAACCGGCTGAATCCAACCACTGAAGAGGTCCTATACCCGTGATGGTGAATCTATGGCACGTGTGCCACAGGTGGCTGGCATGTGTAGCCATATCAGTGGGCATGCCAGCTCAGCTCTGGTGCGCATGGGCGAGCTGACCAGCTGATTTTCTCCAGAAGGCCTGGGGGTGGGGCGGAGGAAGGCTCATTTTTCTTTCTCACCTGGCTCCAGATCCTCTCTGCATCTGGGGAGGGCAAAAACAGCCTTTCCCGTGCCTCTCTAGGAGTCTCTGGAGGCTGGGGACAGCAAAAAAGTCACTTCCTGTCCCACCGGGAGTTGGGAAATGGGCCGTTTCAGGCCTCCGGAGGGCCTCCGAGGGAGTGGGAAAGGCGGTTTTCGCCCTCCCCAGATGCACAAAGAAGATCTGGAGCCAGATGAGAAACAAAAATGGGCCTACCAGGCCATCGTGTGCTAGGAGCAAGGGAGAGGGGGGTTGCGCACGCATGCGCAGGGCAGGGCACATAGAATTATGGGTGTGGGCACGCACACGCGCGAACCTCCCCCACCCCACCCCCTCCTGGCACCTGATGGCAAAAAGGTTAGCCATCACTGTCCTATGCCATTTCAGACAAATAGTTGTCCAATCTCTTCCTGTTTTTGGAGGGAAATTGTTTCCCTGATTAATTGTTCTCACCTGTCAGGAAATTTCTGAGTTCTAAGTTGTTTCTCTCCAT
This sequence comes from Coluber constrictor foxii, assembly GCA_038048745.1. Lineage (NCBI taxonomy): Eukaryota > Metazoa > Chordata > Lepidosauria > Squamata > Colubridae > Coluber > Coluber constrictor. The sequence continues at coordinate 352,275,405 of CM075958.1, read as the reverse complement.
GATAAGTTTCCATCCGTTGCTTCTTGTCCTGCCCTCAGATGCTTTGGAGAATATGTTGATTCCCCCTCTTCTTTGTGACAGCCCATTGGCTTTTTCTATTTAGCTTTTCTATATTTTATATTTATCTATTTAACTTTAGCAAGAGCCTTGGTGGCGCAGCGGATTAAAGTGGTGTTAAGTGACACCAGCTGCCTGCAATTACTGCAAGTTCGAATCTCACCAGGCTCAAGGTTGACTCAGCCTTCCATCCTTCCGAGGTAGGTCAAATGAGGACCCTGATAGTGGGGGCCATAAGCTGACTTTGTATAAAAAAGAACACCGATTGGGGGGGGGGGCGCAAAAGCCCTACTAAGCAGGTATATACAAAAAATATGAAGGCTATTGCTTAAACGCATTGTAAACCACCCTGAGTCTACAGAGAAGGGTGGCATATAAATTGAACCAATAAATAAATAAATAAATAATCATTCAATCAATCTATTGAAAGCTATCAGTTCTGCTTTACTCTCATACATCTTCTCAGTAGATCTCTCTTCTTTCTTGTTCTCGTTAATTTAGAAAAAGTGCAGAGGAGAGCAACCAGGATGATGAGGGGACTGGAGGCTAAAACATACAATGAACGGTTGCAGGAACTGGGCATGGCTAATCTAGGGAAGAGAAGGACCAGGGGAAACATGAAAGCAGTGCTCCAATATTTGAGGGGCTGCCCGAGAGAGGAGTGGGTCAAGCTACTTTCCAAGGCACCTAAAGGCCAGACAAGGAACAATGGATGGAAACTGATCAAGGAGAGATTCAACCTGGAAACAAGGAGACATTTTCTGACTGTGAGAACAATCAACCCATGGAACAGAAGTTGCCCTCAGAAGTTGCGGGAGCTTCATCACTGGAGGCTTTCAAGAAGAGACTGGATGGCCATCTGTCAGAAATGGTGTAGGGTCTTATTTTTGGGGAAACAGGGTAGATTATTATTATTATTATTATTATTTATTGGATTTCTATACCGCCCTTCTCCCAAGGACTCAGGTGATGACAGAGGACCTACAAGGTCCCTTCCATACATACATTGAAGCAAAACACAATTGCAAGCTGGTCAACCTGTTTATTGTGCCAATACTGAATCTCTTGCCAACTTGAAAGAAAGACAACGGTGGCGAAGAGATGGAAATTGAGGTTACGCTGTCAACAAACATTTAAGTTAGAAAACTCAATCCAATCTAATGCCTATTCAGGAAGGTTGGTCCCCTCCTTAGATTCGCCTGCTTGTACAATTGGGTAAAACCAGATTATAAAGCTAAATCCTTAACGGATGAGGATTTCGTTTCTGGGGGCTGCAAAGACTGTGCTTTTAGCCAAGTCTTATCAGCTCTGCTGGCAGAGAGATTATTCGAGATGTTCCTAGGATCAAAACGGAGCCTTACCTGGCTTAAATCAATTAGGCACTTAAGGGCGAAGCTGTCAAACGGCAAATGCCTGCCAAATCTGTACATCTCATTTTCTTGGCACGGAGGCGTTTCACGTGGCATTCAAAATGCTTCGGGAGGGAGCGAAAAAGCCGCTGAGAACAGTAAGACAAACCTTTATTAGGAAGCCATTTCAGGAAGGAGCGGGATAGAAGACAAAAGTGGGGTGTGTGTGTGAGGTTTTAACAGGGATGTCAAACTCGAGGCCCGTGGGCCGCATCTGGCCTGTGGGGTGCTTACATCTCAAAATAGCATAGGACCGGCCCGTGGTACTTCTGGCAGCCAAAATGGGGCACGGGCGTGGAGCGGGGTGGGAGCAGCTGTGCCGTGCCCCATTTTCGTCCTGGATGGCCTCCTGCAGACTTGGTTGGCCAAAACGGGTCTTGGCGCAGCTGTGCGCTGGCCCCCCGCACCCCGCTGTGACTGGCAGAGGGCTGCAGGAGTCTGTCCAGGCTGAAAATGGGGTGGGGGGGGGGTTGTGTGCAGCCCACCCTGTGCCCCATTTTGGCCAGCAAGGTGCTGTAGGAGGCGTCAGTCCCGTCTCCCCCATCCCGCAGAGGAGAACTACAATGCTGACCTGGCCCTTGAAAAAATCCAATTTGACAGATAGATAGATGACAGAGATGGATACATAGATTATTATTATTATTATTATTTATTGGATTTCTATACCGCCCTTCTCCCAAAGGACTCAGGGCGGTGAACAGATTAAGATACATGTAAATATATTTCATAAACAGTAAATAATAAATTAAGTCAACTTGGTGTATCTACTAAGACCTTGGCATAGAATTTTGATGTTTATGCTAGCCCTGCTTGTTGAAATAGAAAGGTCTTCAGGGCACGTCGGAAAGTGCGAAGATCTGGGATTATTCGTATTCCAGGTGGTATTTTGTTCCAAAGCGTAGGTGCCCCCACAGAGAAGGCCCTCTCCCTTGGAACCACCAGACGACATTGTTTTAATGATGGTACCATGAGTAGGCCTACTCTGTGAGAGCGTATTGGTTGGTGGGAGGTTATCGGTTGCAGCAGGTGGTCTCGTAAGTACTCAGGTCCTAAGCCATGGAGCACTTTAAAGGTAAGAACCAACACCTTGAAGCGCACTCGGAAGGCCACCAGAAGCCAGTGCAGCTCGCGTAGAAGAGGTGTTACATGCGAGCACCATGTTGCTCCCATAATTACTTGCGCAGCTGCATTCTGGACCAGTTGGAGCTTCCGGGTGCACTTCAAGGGGAGCCCCATGTAGAGAGCATTGCAGTAGTCAAGTCGGGAAATGACGAGGGCTTGAGTGACTGTGCGTAATGAGTCTCGGTCTAGAAAGGGACGCAATGAGATAGATAGATAGATAGATAGATAGATAGATAGATAGATAGATAGATGATAGATAGATAGATAGATAGATAGATAGATAGATAGATAGATAGATAGATAGATATGGATGGATGGATGGATAGATAGATAGATAGATAGATAGATAGATAGATGATAGATAGATAGATAGATATGGATGGATAGATATAGATAGATATGGATGGATAAATAGATAGATAGATAGATAGATAGATAGATAGATAGATAGATAGATAGATAGATAGATAGATAGATATACAGGATAGACAAATAGATAGACAAACAGATAGACAGACAGACAGACAGATAGATATAAAGGATAGATAGAGATAGATAGAGATAGCGATAGATAGTAGATAGATAGATAGATAGATAGATAGATAGATAGAGATAGATAGATAGATAGATAGATAGATAGATAGATAGATAGATAGATAGATAGATTCTTCTTCTTCTTTTCTATTAAAAGTTTTGTGATTTGGGAGTCTCATTTGCCTCAAAACATAACCCAGTCCATAAGGAAAAAGAGAGGGTGGGGGGGAGGGAAGAAAGGACACATGGTTGATACAACTTAACCTGCACGATTGACAAATAATCCTTATCTCTTCTTTTCATTATACTTTGAGGAAAGCTTGAAACAAAGATGCACTCAACTCTGCATTTCAATTGTTCTGGGGTCTCATTCACCCCGTATTATTCAAACATAATGCAAATCATCAAGGAAAAGAGAGGTTGTGGGGGGGGGGCAAAAAAAAAGCACACAGATGATTCAATTTAACCTCCACAATTAACAGTTACTCCCCCCCCCCAAGGTCTCTACTGAAACCTCCCCCCCTCCCCTGTTGCAAATCAAATGGGGGGGGGGGGAAAGCATTAATGAGACGCTGGCATTTCTCTCTCTCTCAAATGTGTGTTTGCATCATAATGAGGACCAAGCTGTTGGAAACACACACACACACACACACACACACACACACACAAAGAAGAAATTAAAAAGCATGTCATTAAAAAAAAAATTGGTCTCTTTAGAGCTTTGTACAGTTTGTACAATCCGGACGACTCCGGATTATGCAACTTGGGGGGCGGGGGGGGGCAGTTGAAATTTTTATTAAACCGAATCTCGTTAATACATGATAATAATTAACGCAGCCGGGGGGTGGGGTGGGGATGGAGGGGGGTGGCGACCGCCACCTCCAGTGGACTTCCACGGCTTTTCTCAGATTGAGGTCAGACTGGGATTCCCAAAAGACACATTAAGCTAAAAGTTGGCTCAATCTGGCGTCCTAATGAAGAAGACAATATCCTGTCACAGAAAAAAACCAACGCTGCTTAGCGGTTGATGGACTAAATCAGCAAGGGTGAGAAGCCCTTCCTGGAAATAAATTGGTGGGAGGTAGGTGGGGAGATGTTATTTTGTTTTTTAAGTAAGCTTTTGTAATAATAATAATAATAATAATAATAATAATAATAATAATAATAATAATAATAATATATTATATAATATATACTATATAATAATAATAGCAATACCCAAAGGGCTACCCCGCTATTTAGAAATTCTAAATTTACCGGACTTGAACATTTTGACTCTACAAAAAACCACCTTACTCGGAACAGCTTACATCCTCCGACGATATCTTAACAGTTCCTAGGTCCTTGGTTAGGACTCGAGCTGCTGAGCTATTAACCAGCCTCAAAGACTGTGAATCTCACTACAGATTAAATAATAATAATAATAATAATAATAATAATAATAATAATAATAATAATAATAATAATAATAATAATAATAATAATATAGGATTTAGGATTCAGAATGACAGGCACTTGGTCCACAACACACCTGACATAACCGTAATTGAAGAGAAAAAAGTATGGTTCATTGACATTGCAATACCTGGTGATGCACGGATTGAAGATAAGCAGCAAGAAAAAAATCACAAAGTACCGGGACTTGCAAATCGAAGTTGAGCGACTATGGAAAAAGAAATCATGTGTTGTTCCCATTGTAATTGGAGCCCTTGGAGCAATACCCAAAGGGCTACCCCGCTATTTAGAAATTCTAAATTTACCGGACTTGAACATTTTGACTCTACAAAAAACCACCTTACTCGGAACAGCTTACATCCTCCGACGATATCTTAACAGTTCCTAGGTCTTTGGTTAGGACTCGAGCTGCTGAGCTATTAACCAGCCTCAAAGACTGTGAATCTCACTACAGATTAAATAATAATAATAATAATAATAATAATAATAATAATAATAATAATAATAATAATAATAATAATAATAATAATAATAATAATATAGGATTTAGGATTCAGAATGACAGGCACTTGGTCCACAACACACCTGACATAACCGTAATTGAAGAGAAAAAAGTATGGTTCATTGACATTGCAATACCTGGTGATGCACGGATTGAAGATAAGCAGCAAGAAAAAAATCACAAAGTACCGGGACTTGCAAATCGAAGTTGAGCGACTATGGAAAAAGAAATCATGTGTTGTTCCCATTGTAATTGGAGCCCTTGGAGCAATACCCAAAGGGCTACCCCGCTATTTAGAAATTCTAAATTTACCGGACTTGAACATTTTGACTCTACAAAAAACCACCTTACTCGGAACAGCTTACATCCTCCGACGATATCTTAACAGTTCCTAGGTCTTTGGTTAGGACTCGAGCTGCTGAGCTATTAACCAGCCTCAAAGACTGTGAATCTCACTACAGATTAAATAATAATAATAATAATAATAATAATAATAATAATAATAATAATAATAATAATAATAATAATAATAATAATAATATAGGATTTAGGATTCAGACTGACAGGCACTTGGTCCACAACACACCTGACATAACGGTAGTTGAAGAGAAAAAAGTATGGTTCATTGACATTGCAATACCTGGTGATGCACGGATTGAAGATAAGCAGCAAGAAAAAATCACAAAGTACCGGGACTTGCAAATCGAAGTTGAGTGACTATGGAAAAAGAAATCATGTGTTGTTCCGATTGTAATTGGAGCCCTTGGAGCAATACCCAAAGGGCTACCCCGCTATTTAGAAATTCTAAATTTACCGGACTTGAACATTTTGACTTTACAAAAATCCACCTTACTTGGAACAGCTTACATCCTCCGACGATACCTTAACAGTTCCTAGGTCCTTGGTTAGGACTCGAGCTGCTGAGCTATTAACCAGCCTCAAAGACTGTGAATCTCACTACCAATTAACCAATAATAATAATAATAATAATAATATAGCCTTTAACATAGGCCTGGCTTCGGTGGTGGTTGGTCTTTTTTTAAATAAATAAATTTATTTATTATTTAAATTTTTATACCGCCCTTCTCCCGAGGGACTTAGGGCGGTGTACAGCCATAGTAAAAGCACCGTATAATACAAAGTTTAAAAACAGTTTAAAATGTATTAAATGATTTGCCCCCAAATTTAAAAACTCCAGATTAAAAACCCCTAAAATTCCTTATCTAGCCAGCCCAGCCTGTTGGAATAGTAAGGTCTTAAGGGCACGACGAAAGGTACGCAGGCGTATCCCTGGGGGCAGTTCATTCCAGAGGGCAGGTGCCCCCACAGAGAAGGCTCTCCCCTTGGGGGTCGCCAGTCGGCATTGTTTGACCGACGGCACCCTGAGGAGCCCCTCTCTGTGGGAACATGTTGGTCGGTGGGACGCCATCGGTGGCAGAAGGCAATCTCGTAAATATTCACTTCTATGGGAATGTTGGGGGAGTTTTTTTGAGGGGAGTCAACCAAAGACTTCAAGAATACCATGCTCTCTAAGGCAGGGTTTTCTCAAATGTGGAAACTTTGAATTATCCCTAGGGAATTCTGGGAGTCGAGGTCCACAGGACTTAAAAGTTGACAAATTTGGGAAAACACTGTTCTGGGATGCCCTTGGAGCTAGCTAGCTCTTTGTCTATCTCTCCACCCCCCCACACACACTTTTCTCTATCTTTTCTAATATCTATCTCTGTATCTCTATATCTATCAATCTCTATTATCTCTATGTCTTTCTATCTATCTATCTCAATCTGTGTATGCCTGCTTCCCCATCTATCATCCATCCATCCATCTATCCATCCAACCATCAAACCATCCATCCATCCCTCAATCTGTGTATGCCTGCTTCCCCATCTGTCTATCATCCATCCATCATCTATCTATCTATCTATCTATCTATCTATCTATCTATCTATCTATCTATCTATCTATCTATCTATCTATCTATCATCTATCTATCTATCTATCTATCTATCTATCTATCATCTATCTATGTGTATGCCTGCTTCCCCATCTATCATCCATCCATCATCCTTCCATCATCTCTCTCTCTCTCTCTCTCTCTCTCTCTCTCTCTCTCTCTCTCTCTCTCTCTATCTATCTATCTATCTATCTATCTATCTATCTCAATCTGTGCATGCCTGCCTGACCCGTCCGTCTATCTATCTATCTATCTATCTATATCTATCTATCTATCTATCTATCTATCTATCTATCTATCTATCTATCTATCTATCTATCTATCTGTCTGTCTGTCTGTCTGTCTGTTGCCTGTCTCCCTATCTCAGGGGTGAAATCTACTTACTTTCCCTATCGGTTCAGAAGTGTGCATTCTGGCATCACATGTGATTTTGGACCCTCTGCGCACACACAGTCTTCTGCACGTGCGCAGAGGGTAAAAAATAATGACGTCCAGGCGGGTGGTCGGAGCCTCGCGCTGCCACCGCTACCGGTTCCCTGAACCATGCGCCACTGGCACTACCAGTTCTTCTGAACCGGTGTGAACCGGTAGCATTTCACCCCTGCCCTATCTTTGTCTGTCTGTCTGTCCCTCCCTCCCTCCCTCCCTCTATCATTTATCTATATCTATCTGTGACTGCCGGCCCCCGTCCCTCCCCCCTTCTCTGTGTCTGCCTGCCCTATCTTTCTGTCTATCTATCATCTAGCTAACTAGCTAGCTATCTGTCTGTCCCCCTATCTCTATCTGCCCATCCATCTGTTCCTCTATTGATCACCTTATATCAACCTGTGTCTGCCTGCCCCCCTCTCTCCCCCTTTTTCTGTGTCTGACTATCTGCCTGTCCCGTCTGTCTGTCTGCCCGTCCGTTCATCCATTGATCTGCTTGCTGCCCATCTAACCTAGTTAAATAGTTCAGGAGGTGCAGAGGGAGCCATTATGCATCAGCTCAGTTCTGATTTATTTATTCAGCCCACATTTTGCAAAATAACAAAGTCACCCCTAATCCTCCTCTTCATTAAACTAGACTTCCCCACTTCCTGCAGCTGTTCTTCATGTTTTAGCCTCCAGCCCCCTCATCCCCTCTGTTGCTCTTCTCTGCACTCTTTTTGGAGTCTCAACATCTTTTTTTGTATCATCATGATGACCAGAATTGGATGCAGCTTGGCCATCAGAATAGAATAGAATAACAGAGTTGGAAGGGATCTTGGAGGTCTTCTAGTCCAACCCCCTGCTTAGGCAGGAAACCCTACACCACTTCAGACAAATGGTTATCCAACCTCTTCTTAAAAACTTCCAGTGTTGGAGCATTCACAACTTCTGGAGGCAAATTGTTCCACTGATTAATTGTTCTCACTTTCCAGAAATTCCAGGTTGCTTGGTTAGTTTCCATTCATTGCTTCTTGTTCTACCCTCAGGTGCTTTGGAGAATAGCTTGACTCCCTCTTCTTTGTGGCAACCCCTGAGATACCGGAGCACTGCTTTCATGCCACCCCTAGTCCTTCTTTTCTTTAAACTAGACATACCCAGTTCCTGCAACCGTTCTTCATAGGTTTTAGCCTCCAGTCCCCTAATCCTCTTTGTTGCTCTTCTCTGCACTCTTTCTAGAGTCTCAACATCTTTTTTACATCGTGGCAACCAAAACTGAATGCAATATTCCAAGTGTGGCCTTACCAAGGCATTATAAAGCAATATTAACACTTCACGTGATCTTGATTCTATTCCTCTATTTATGCAGCCCAAAACTGTTGGCTTTCTTGGCAGCTGCTGCACACAACTGGCTCCTATCTAAATGGTTGTCCACTAGTCTAAGATCCCTCTCACAGTTACTACTATTGAGCAAGGTACCACGTATACAATACCTGTGCATTTTGTTTTCCTTGCCTACATGTAGAACCTTGCTTTTTTCACTGTTGAATTTCATTTTGTTAGATAGCGCCCAATGTTCAAGTCTGTCAAGATCCTTCTTCGTCTCTTCCATCGCCCGATCGAACACTGGCGACGAAGGTGGGATCGGAAGAGCACTCAGACAGAAAGAGCTTTAGTCGTGATCGCAGTTCCAGCGGTGGACGGAACCACCGGGCAAGCATCATCAGGCCAACCCAGCAGTAATCAGAACCTGTATCGACCATCATGATGACCGCCCATGCCCAGCCAACTCAGTTCAACCCAGCCACGGGCAATTGGGACTCGTACACGATCAGGTTCGAGTGTTTCATGGAGGCCAACAACCTCCTGGGACTATCGGATAACAGAAAAAGAGCGCTATTTCTCAGCTGTTGTGGAATGGGAGTGCAAGAGGCGGCCAGGGCACTAGCCACACCAGCACCAGTGCAAACGGTGCCACGGGCCACACTTCAGAATGCAGTACAATCTCACTACGCTCCAGTATAATCGAGGCTCACGAGGCGGCGCGAATTCAACAGCAGAGTGCAGGAGGAAGGTGAAACAGTAAACCACATGGTGGCATTAAGGAAGGCTGCAGCCTACTGTGAGTTTTGAGAACTAGAGAACGTACTGCTGGAACAACTCATTAGTGGAATGAGGGACATTAGTTTGCACAGGCGGTTGTTAGCGAAGCTGAACCTCATTCTGCAGACAGCGGTAGAAGAGGCCAGAGCAACAGAGACCTTGCAAAAATCAGTGGCAGGCCTACAATAGAATAGAATAGAATAATTTTGTTTATATACAAAAGGCAGGAAATGTGCTGACTTCGCACCAAACCGACACAGTCCACCAAGACCACCATTAAGAGATGTGTCCTGTCTCTTCCATTGCCCGACTTAACACACTCATTGCTTCTTGTCCTGCCCTCAGGTGCTTTGGACAATAGTTTGACTCCCTCTTCTTTGTGGCAGCCCCTGAGATATTGGAACTCTGCTATCGTGTCTCCCCTAGTCCTTCTTTTCATTAAACTAGACCAGGGGTCGGCAACCTTAAACACTCCAAGAGCCATTTGGACCCGTTTCCCACAGAAAAGAAAACACCGGGAGCCACAAAACCCTTTCTGTGCCTGATACAAAACTAGCATATGTAGTTGAATTAAACGTTCTGCTTTCCTCTGAAACTTTTATTTTCTTGGATTTATCCATGGCTGGCCTACCGGGGGTTGAAAAGCTCAATAAATCGTGTGTCGGTGGGTGTCGCACATTGGCGGTTGTGACACATATTTTGAGTGACGGGGAGCCACAGCAGAGGGGTAAAAGAGCCACAGTTTGCTGACCCCCAAACTAGACCCAATTCCAGCAACTGTTCTTTATGTTTTATCCTCCAGTCCCCTAATCCTCTTGGTTGCTCTTCTCTGCACTCTTTCTAAAGTCTCCACATCTTTTTTACATCGTGGCGACCAAAACTGAATGCAGTATTCCAAGTGTGGCCTTACCAAGTCATAATAAATTGGTAAATACGCTCTTGTGATATGTATGCATTAACCAAACAATTCATATATTTTACAAGGTTAAGATTACCAGCAAGAAAAGGCCAAACTCAATCAACGTGCTTTGAAAAAACAAAGCCTAATTTATTTCTGATTCAATCCATGGTTTATCGCAAGCGTGATCAGCGAGGACGGAGTGATATATTAAATTCTCCCTCTTAAAATAACAGTTCCGTCTGTATTTTTAGACCCACGAGGCTTTGGAAGGTTAGGTTGTTATTCGTTTACGGTCCAGATTTAGAAAATAGGATTGACTTGTATTCTCCGCGGAGCTGAAAATTGCAACTGGTAAGAACATAACCAGCCTAAAGTAGCTGGTAAGATCTTAAGAGTAATCTCCTTTTGCTGTAATATTATAAACTGATTTGGGGCAGCCATCATCCTGTTTCGGGAGCGGTTTGCTGCATAGGTAGGCTGCAATTTGAGAACAAACTCAAGTCCGCTTGCGCAAAGGTTTGTTTGTTGTGAAGTTGTTTTGAATTGGAAGCTTTTCTGGAGGCCTTTGCAGGGCCTGCAATCCACTGATATTAAATTTAATTTGTTTTTACCTAGAGTACAGGTAGTCCTCGATTTACAGCCACCACTGAGTTAAAAACTCACAGTTGTTAAGCGAGCTTTGTTCCATTTTACGACCGTTCTTACCACGGTTAGTAAGTGAATCGCTGCAGTTGTTGTTAAGTAGCACCTTTGTTAAGTGAGCCTGGCTCCCCCATGGACTCTGGGATCACATGACCCCGGGACACTGCAAACGTCATAAATACGTGCCCGTTGCTGAGCGTCTGGATTTCGATCACATGACCACGGGGATGCCACAAAGGTTAATAGAGCGCGAGGACTGGATGCAAGTCATTTTTTTCAGTGCCGTTTTAAGCTTGAAAGGTGACTGAACAAATGGTTGCAAGTTGAGGACCGCCTGTATACAGCTTGATCCCCCCATTGACCAAGTGATGCTATCAAATTCCTGTCCCAAACTTGGAGGTTGGAACAGACTCAATCCTGACAAAATTTAATTTGACCCGTTTTGGTTCCGGGAACTCTTAGTCCATTAGTATCATTGCACGTCTTCATGTGAGACTAGTGTGCAACCTGGGGAATCCGCTTGGACTCACAGTGGATACAATGGCCTTTGCATACATTCACCTTATGCACCAGTTGTTCCTGTTCCTGGACCACCAGGGTCTTCAGTCACTCATGCTTTGGACATCTCCCAATTGGATTACTGCAATGGACCCTGCATGGGGCTGCCCTTGAAGACCACTGGGAAGCTAAGATGCTCCAGAGAGTAGGCAGAGATAGATAGATAGATAGATAGATAGATAGATGTTAGATAGATAGATAGATAGAAAGATAGATAGATCGATAGAGATAGAAGATAGATAGATAGATAGATACATAGATAGATAGATAGAAAGAGAAAGATCGATAGAGATAGAAGATAGATAGATAGATAGATATAGAAGATAGATCGATACAGAAGATAGATAGAAAGATAGATAGATCGATAGAGATAGAAGCTAGATAGATAGATAGATAGATATAGAAGATAGATCGATATAGAAGATAGATAGATAGATAGATAAATAGAGATAGAAGAGATAGATAGATAGATCAATATAGAAGATAGATAGAAGATAGATAGATAGGTAGGTAGATAGATAGATAGATAGATAGATAGATAGATAGATAGACAGACAGACAGACAGACAGACAGACAGACAGATGAAATAGATCAGGGGTGTCAAACTCACACCACGTGCTAGGCCCATCCCTGCCCGGTTTAACAAATGGGGGCGAGGGGGAATCCCGATATGTAATGTGATGCCGCCGTGACACCGCATTTGACACCCCTGAAATAGATGATAGAGTTAAATGACAGATGAAAGATAAACGATAGATAGACATAGAGATAGATGTAGATGCAATAGATGAAAGATAGAGATGTTAGAGATAAATGACAGATAAAAGATAGATAATGAGGTAGATGAAATATGCTGATAGAGATAAATGACAGATGAAAGATGACATAGATCAATGATGGCAAACCTTTTCTGCACTGAGTGCAAAAAGCACGTGAATGCATGCATGTGTGCGCATGCCAGAGCACCAGAATGGCCAGCATGCACATGCTTGTTTTTTGGTCGTTTTTGGCCATTTTTTGAGTCCAACACCAGCCTAGAAATAGCCCAAAAAAACCCAGCTGGCTAGAAAAAAGGCCTGAAAACGCCTGAAAAAACTGACTGGTTTTAAGCGGTTTTTTGGGCCATTTTCCGGAGCTCTGGTACCCATGAAGACCAGCTGGCTGGCATGCCGGAAACCAGAACAGCAGCTGGTGATGGTGTGCGTGCACAGAGAGGGCTCTGCAAGCCACCTCTGGCACGCATGCTGTAAGTTTGCCATAATGAACATAGATGATAGAGATAAATGACAAAGATACTGTAAATAGATAGATAAGAGGGTTGATAAGATGATTGATAGGTGATAATGACAGATAGGTATGACGGATAGATGTGGCTGATAGACGATAGATTAGATAAAACAGAGAGATAGACGGACAGACAGAATTAGATAGGAAGGAGAGGAGATAGTGGAAAACGATGAAGTAAGATAGGGCATCCTTACACAGAATCTAGCCCGCCAAGAATTTGTTTTAAATTGCAGGCATTTCACACTATGTTCAAGAGTAAAAAGCCTACGAAGTGATACACAGAACAAATGAAAAAGAAGATACAATTACGGTAATGGCATCTGGAAATTACACAACGCCTCTGCTTCTGTTCTGCCAACATCTGGAATTGTCAAAGCTAACGCTGCAGAAAAACCTGTGAAGCTAATTGAAGAGGAGTAAGTTGATTTGAGTCTACGTTCCATGTCGCCTGGTTGTTGCACCCTGGCAACTATTCATTTTAACAGAATAAAAGTTGGAAGGGATCATATAGGTCATCTAGTCCAACCCCCCACTCAAGCAGAAGACCCCTACACCATTTCTGACCGATGGCAGTCCAGTCTCTTCTTGAAAGCCTCCAATGATGAAGCTGCCACAACTTCTGAAGGCAACTTCTGTTCCATGGGTTGATTGTTTCTCCCGGTCAGAAAATTTCTCCTTAATTCTAAGTTGAATCTCTCCTTGATTAATTTCCATCCATTATTCCTTGTCTGGCCTTCGGGTGCTTTGTAAATGGATTTTTTTGGGGGGGAAATTTTTAATGATGATTGTTCTAAAAGGAATCCAGAGATAGCACTAGTGGATTATATAACAGAATAACAGACTAGGAAGGGACCTCGGAGGTCTTCTAGTCCAACCCCGTGCTCAGTCAGTAAACCCTATACCATTTCAGACAAATGGTTATCTAGTCTCTTCTTGAAAAGCCCCAATGTTGGAGCATCCACAACTTCTGGAGGCAAGCCGTTCTACTGATTAATTGTTCTAAGCGTCAGGAAATTTTTCCTTAGCTCTAGGTTGCTTCTGTCCTTGGTATATTACTGTATATCAAGCAATAAGTGGAATTGATAAATTTTATCAAGCAATAAGCAACTATATTATTTATGGTTAGACTTTTGGGGAAAACGAACAAGATTTAGAGCCTTTGGTGGCGCAGTGGGCTAAACTGCTGCTGTTAAAGTAGCACTTAGCTGCCAGCTGCCTGCAATTACTGCGAGTTCAAATCTCACCAGGCTCAAGGTTGACTCAGCCTTCCATCCTTCCGAGGTAGGTAAAATGAGGACCAGATTGTGGGGGCAATAAACTGACTTTGTATAAAAAAGAACACCGCTTTGGAGGGGCCAAAAGCCCTACTAAGCAGGTATATACAAGAGTATGAAGGCTATTGCTTAACACATTGTAAACCTCCCTGAGTCTCCGGAGAAGGGCGGCATATAAATTGAACCAATAAATAAATAAATAAATAAATAATCAATCAATCAATCTATTGAAAGCTATCAGTAATAAATAAATAAATTAATTAAGAAATTAATTAATTAATTAATTGAATTCTTTTTTTAAAAAAACATGCAGATTTTTTATTCCACCAATTTCCAAAGTCTCATAGATCTTTACAGTAAAAAACATCAACCAAAATAAAATACAGAGGTGCATATAGGTATACAAAATTATCAACAACTACAATTCGAATTCAAAACATCTGCACGTTTAAGGCTTTCAAAAATGCTAAGAAGCAGGTAGCCTTCTCAACAAAGCAAAAGGTTATTCCTGAAGTCCTGTGAGTGAAAGCAGGGATGAGCACACAGGGGTCAAAAAATCACAGTGGTGGCTGTAACCATTTGGTCTTGCCTCCCCCCTCTTTTTTTTTAGGTGTTTGGCACATACAAAAAGCTGGGAGACTTCACTTACTTGATTCCATTTACCATCCTGATTTTTTAAAACCAGGGATGTCCACCAATCCCAGCAACTTTTAAGATTTGTGGACTTCAACTCCCAGAATTCCCCAGCCAGAATGGAATTCTGGGAGTTGAAGTCCGCAAATCTTCAAAGTAGCCAACCAAAAGTAGACATCCGTGTAGATGTCCTTAGAAAGCTATGGATCCCAGCTTGCTGGCACAATGAACGTGGGAGTCAACTTTGGGAGACATCTCACTGGAATGGGAGTGAAATCTAGGAAGAATCACAGAGTTCTTTGCCATTCTCCGCTCACTTCTATACGGTGAGAACCTCAATCCTTGCAGGAAAAGCCAATGAGGAAATTCTGCCCTGCACTGCAAGGGCACCATTTTGGAACCGAGAGTAAATGACTGATCTACATGACAGAACCCAAAGGGAAGTAGTCACTAATGGGTGTAGCAATGGTCGGCCCCCCCTTCCTAGGTTAGTTATAAGCTGTTGTTGAAAAAGGAAGGAGAAAAATTACACTTAAATATTTCTGGGGCATTGTCCACGTTTCACAAATCAGCAAGACTCGGTTTCTTCTCAAGATGTCACCTTGGGGATTGTCAGCGTCCCCACAACATAATTCCTCCTTTGGTTACCTGGAAGTAAAACCACATGAGAAGAACTTCCATGATGGCTCTTACCAAGCTCACACAATCCCATTTCCGTGACTTCTTCTGTTTGGTCTTGCACAATGCAGAAGGACAAATGTTTCTAGCCAACGTTCAATTTTGAAACTCATGAGCATCAGAAGGGGTCTTGGAATTGATGTCCTTGTTGATTGAGATCTTTATTTAATGGGATCTGAAGGTTTCACACAACATGGACCTCACTGGCTAACCAATATTTCCACACGTACACTTCCATCTACGCATTCTTTAAGGTCACCTGTTGCTGGTGTGCCTTTCTGTTATTGGATGGCTTCCTCGCTTTTCTTTTATATCTTCTCTGTACTTTCAGCCCTTCAATAGATTCAGGATTCAATTAATTTTTTTTCTAGTTATCACAATCCCAAAACCCTCCCTTGCTTATATTTAAATGATGACATATTATTTAAAATGGTTTTGTTCTAATGCTGAGGTAGGGAACCATAGCCCCTTGTATGACATGTGGGACTTCAACTCCCAGAATTCCTGAGCCACCATTTCTGAGGGCTGGCTCAGGAATTCTGGGAGTTGAAGTCCACCAGTCATCAAAGAACCATTGTTCCCCACCCGTTCTAATGTTTCAGAAGCCTTCTTTCCATTCCTGTTATTTGTTTCACAAAGAGGCAAATGAAAAACGATGAAACGCGTGGGTCAATATTTAAAATGCCACGATCATTTATTTGACAAGGATTCAGAAGATAAACGTTTGTCCCAAAGACTGGGGGGGAAAAAGGAAGATGTCTGATCCAGTTTGGGAGAAAGAAATAAAAAAAAAAACCCTAACATTTTGTTTAAAAATTATACCACATAGTTAATAAGCTGTCATAAAATTGTAACTAATGGATTTAGAAGTTTGTATGATACGTTCTTTACAAAGTGTTCTATTTAGAAGAAATGTATGACATGATGGACATTACTGGTGAACTAATGGATATGGGGTGGCATTACTCGTTATAAAATTAATTTCTAATGGTCTCATCGGTCTTGATATGACACAAATTTGGGCCCTTACTTAAAAGCTCTCAGACTTACATCTTTAATTAAATGTGCTTCAGTGCCCGAGACCTGATTTGGCTCCCAAAAATATTTTAAGGATGCATTTATATTTGACACAAATCACATCATTATGCAGAAAACGATGAAGTCCTGGTGAAGAACCGTAGCACTGATTCATGCTATATATTTTCCTAGCAAAATAATGCCTGCAGACCTCTTCATAATAAAAATATGTTAGTGATAGGCTCATGAAATGATATTTAATTATTTCTACAGGCTTATGCTGTAATATTCAGCTTTGCCCGTTTTGATAGTGAATGATGGCATATAAAAGTGCATAATTGTTTGCATATTTGCTGTAAAAAAGCTACTTGGGTTTAGCTTTCCTAGTTCATGATAGGCACACTGCGAAGTTCACATGATTGTTTAAAGGATTGGGGATGGGAACGTAGTCTCCAAAATTTGGGGATGGGAATGTAGTTTCCAAAATCCTAAGCTGGTAGCTACTAAACTAACTCCACAATGGATCTCTTTGCAGGCATTGTGTTGTGTAGAACAAACTACACTCATATAACCTGACAATTTTCCCCTTACCCCAAGAAAACAAAGTAGTGAGTCAAATAGGCCCTGTTATATTTATCTGGAAATGATCTCACTCCCCAGAGAAATCTGATTCCTGATTCCTTTTTGCAAATAGGCTGGTAAGACATAATAATAAAACAAGGGTGGGACGATCAGCTTGCAGCAGAAGATGCTAAGACCCAAATGGTTTCTCCTGTCCTTTTAAACATTTGTAAAGTTCTCCTAAGACTACACCAGTTGTGGTCCACCATAGGTTGCATATATTGCTGAAAGGAATGGTTCAGCCTCTTTTAGGAGGAGGACAGGCAGAGACGGGGAGTGGAGTCAAGAGAGGAATCAGCCTGGAATTCTTATGTTCCCAAAAATGGCTTCCAAGGCTAGTTCAGAAGTTGGCAATCTGCAGCTCTGGAGCCACATGTGGCTCTTTTATCTCTCTGCTAGGGCAGGTAAAGAAAAAAAGAAGCTGCTCTAGGAGATGACTCTATGGTGAGGGAACTGGACTTCCGGTCGGCAGAAGAAAAAGGACGCCGTGCTAGGAGGAAACTCTATGATGGGGGAACTGGACTTCCAGTCAGCTCCAGAATTGAGTGGGGGGCTTCCGGTTAGGACCTTTCTGGCTATTTGAGTCTTTAAGGCTGCCAATCCCTGGTGCTAATTCCTTTCTTGACTCTGCCCCGTCTCTGCCTGCCCTTTTCCTACATCTCCTCCTGTTTTCTCTGCCATGTTCTGTAATAAGAATGGATCCCAATCCGTCATTGTTTGGAAACGCCTGTCATCTCAGTGGATGCTCTCGTTTCACTCGTCAACACTTGTAGAGACAGGAACATGGTTGAGGGCACATCACATCTTCCTATCTTCCGGAATGTTGCAGAAGTGAACGGGAGGAGAGATGAGACATTTTGGGACAGGGCTGATCAATCTCCACTCTGAGCCAACTTTTTCCATGAAGGCAGGCGTCCCTGAAGTATGAGTGTCCCTCCAGTTTTCCCGAAACATGGATTCTCTGAACCTGTTCCTGACCTGAACTAGAAACAGTGATCCTATTTTTTCCTCAAGCCTGATTTTTTTTTTTTTACTGGTTAAGTGAACTGATTGCAAGACACACCTTTGCTTTGTGATCCATCAAACTGGTTTTCCTTCCCCTTTTCCTCCCGCACGGTTTCTTCAATGCCAACCTTATGCCCGGCTTCCTCGATGGCACTTTTGTTATTCTGCCTGTTCTCCGTGATCCCCCACCACTCTGGGCCCAGTCCTGCTTCAGCTTTAAACCTGGAGGTGGCATCTCCCGGCTTTTGAGCGTTGGGTGGACAAGGTTCTTCCACCAGAACGGTGTTTGCGGTTTCAAAGGAAGTCAAAGTACTACTGTAATGGTGAATCAAGCCTTCGTTCTTCTCTTCTACCACCTCTTCATCATCATATAGTTCAGGCGTAAAACAGAGCCTGTCATCTCCAGCATCAGTTTTGACACCTGGATCTGACCTGGACAATTCCACATTTGCTCTCCTTGGAGAAGACCCCGCTTTCTCCAAGTCTTTATGTCCAGTGTGCTGCCTTTCGTGGGGACATTTCTCAGTCATCAAGGTAATCTCTGTTCTTGGAGAACCGTTCATCGTTTCGCCATCTGGCAACTGTCTCATTGGTTGGTCGTCTTCAACCCACGAAATATTCTGCTGGAGTCCATGTGAAACAGAGGGACCGTCTTCCTCCGCTGCTTTTTCTGTTGGCCCGGTATCCTTGAAGACGTGATTCTTCTTTACTGCTGGTGTTGAATTCAGTATTTTAGTGAAGTAACTTTCTATGCTGCCGTCAGAGAACCGACCGTTTGCTCTCTTCCCCCTGTTTTCAGCAGGTGCACCCATGGGGCTGGTGGAGTCTGTAAATTTTTTCTGCTTTATGGGGAAAGGTGAATCTGGGGAGGAAGAGCAGATAATAATAAGATAAATGAGACAGAAAGAGAGATTATTAATTCTTGTCATTAGCATAACCGTCAGGAGTCAGTATTTGGTTTTTAGGATAAAATAGAATAAGACTTGAAAGGAGGTCTTCTAGTCCAACCCCCTGCTTAGGCAGGAAACCCTACACCACTTCAGATAAATGGTTATTCAACCTCTTTTTAAAGACTTCCAGTGTTGGAGCATTCACAACTTCTGGAGGCAAGTTGTTCCACTGATTAATTGTTCTAACTGTCAGGAAATTTCTCCTTAGTTCTAAGTTGCTTCTGTCCTTGATTAGTTTCCACCCATTGCTTCTTGTCCTGCCCTCAGGTGTTTTGGAGAATAGCTTGACTCCCTCTTCTTTGGGGCAGCCCCTGAGATATTGGAAGACTGCTATCATGTCTCCCCTAGTCCTTCTTTTCATCAAACTAGACATACCCAGTTCCTGCAACCCGTTCTTTATCTGTTTTAGCCTCCAGTCCCCTCATCCTCTTTGTTGTTCTTCTCTGCATTCTTTCTAGAGTCTCCACATCTTTTTTACATCGTGGCGACCAAAACTGGATGCAGTATTCTAAGTGTGGCCTTACCAAGAATAACTGATTAAATAATAGATTTATATCCCACCCTCATTTATTTTTTTAAACATTCTATTTCATTTTAAAGAAAGTTAAAACACAAAGCTCTAAGAAATTAAAAAGAAAAGAAAATTGTTGGAAATTGTGGTCACATGTCCACGGAATGCTACAAGTAAGAGAAGAGGAGCCTGGATAGCTCAGCAGACTAATGCATTGTAATTTAACTCCAGCTGTATGCAATTAGTAAGTTCGAACCTCACCAGGCTGAAGGTTGACTCAGCCTTCCATCCTTTCTAAGGTAGGTAAATTGAGGACCCAGTTTGTGGGGGCAATAAGCTGACTTTGTAAAATATACTAAAGTATGAAGGCTATTGCTTAACGCATTGTAAGCTGCCCTGAGTCTCCGGAGAAGGGCGGCATATAAATCAAATTTAAAAAAAAGAGAGAAGGGAAGAAGGAGGATGGAAGGGAGGGAGAGAAGAAGGAAGTTCAGGGAGGGAGGGAGGGCGGGAGGAAGGGCATAGAAGGAGGAAGAAAGGAAAGAAAAAACATGGAGGGCAGAAGGAAGGACAGGGAGGAAGAAGAAGGAAAGGAAGGAAGGTCAGGGAGGGATGGAAGGAGGGAAGTTGGAGCAAATGAACAAACAAAGGAGGGATAGAGGAAAGGAAAGAAAACAAAGGAAGGAGGATGGAAGGAAGGAAGGAAAGAAGGAAGGAAGGAAAAAGGAAAGAGGGGAAGGAAGGAAAGAAGGGAAAAGGAGGGAGGAAGGGTTACAGTATTAAAAATGTTAACGTTGTAAATAAGGAATGCCACCCTGTGCCCAGCATTGCATCAACCCTCCACACAGCTTGTTCTTGTGTATTAGCAAAATTAAACAGCCCCACTGGGGGCCTTTCCACCCTCCGGAACTTCCTCACTTTGTAGACTGTGACTAGTTTTCAAGCGAGCGGATTGACATGCCGTAATAGAACCTCCTGCCTTCAGTGTATATACAACTAAGTATGGGGAGGAACTGTTGTGGAACGTTTTATTAAGACGGGTTTAATCCCTTCTTTCCACTCGGAACAAAAGGGAGCCCTGTGGGTGGCCCAACACATCCCTGCACGCCCAGAGGTGGGTTTTTTTGGGACTTTCCTTTCCATTGGCAGATTTTCACTCTCCGCCAACTCAGAACGATGCTTCAGAAGCCAAAATGTATTTTCTTGGGATTGCAGTGCAACCATAGAAGGTGGCTGTACGATCCCAGGAACAGATGCGGCTATTTTAAAGAGTTGCAGAGAGGTCCTGTGAGTGCCTCCATAGGCTTCAAAGCCCCCTCCCCTGCCCTTAAATCTGCCCACCCAAGGCTGTGATGGGACTTTCCTGAAGAGCAAAAGAAACTCTTCCTTCCATCCATCCTTATTTTTCTTCCTTCTCCTTCTTTCCTTTTTCTTCCTTCCATCCTAATTTTATTTACTTCATTTTCCTTCCTTCTTTCTTCTTCCTTCCATCTGTATTTTTCTTTTCATTTTCCTTCCTATTTTCCTTCCTCTCCTTCTTCTATTCTCCTTCCTTCCATCTTCATTTTTCCTTCTTTCTTTTTTCTTTCCTTCCCTCTACCTATCCTTTGTTGATTTGTTCCAACTTCCTTCCTTCCCTATTTTTCTTCCTTCCACCTGCCTTCTATTCTCCTTACATCATTTTTTCCTTCCTTCTGTCTTCTTTTTCCTTCCCTCTACCCAACCTTGGTTTGTTCATTCGTTCCAACTTCCTTCCTTCCCTTCTCCTTCCTTCCTTCCCTATTTTTCTTCCTTCCATCTACCTTCTATTCTCCTTCCTTTCATCCTCATTTTTTCCTTCCTTCCTTTTTCCTTCCCTCTACCCATCCTTCGTTCGTTCATTCATTCCAACTTCCTTCCTTCCTTCCCTGTCCAACTTCATTCCTTTCCTTCTTTGAACTTACCAACTCACTCATCCACTGATTCCTACCTACCTACCATGTTGTCAAAAATGACCTTAGTTTTCTTGCACCTTAAAAGATTTCTGACAAGGAGATTACAGACAAAAAAAGAGCTTCCAAAAATTTTGTATAAAACTGCATGAGATGACAAGATTGCTCAGGATCTCTGAGGTGAGACCTCTGCAATCTTATGAGACTTGTCCATCTGAAACAGTTTTAGCCATTTTTAAAATTTTAGTTTTCAGATACAGGGTTCCTGATTGATGGCTTGGGATGAAACAGCTCCTGGTACTCTTTGGCTGTTGGTCATACCCAGAAGGCCGTCCAGAAATAAGCAGAATGATGAAAGAATTTGGTTTTTAAAATCTTAGCAAGATTAACTTTGCTCTGGTGAGGGACCTCGTGACTAACCAGATGTTGGGTGAGTCGCGATGCGTTCTGTAGCACCTGTTTCCAAAACTGAAACTTGCGCTTCCCTTTCATGAAGAGTGCCTGGTGTTAAAGGAAGAGTTCCCTCCGGAGCAGAAACTGGTGTCAGAATCTTTAAACTTGTAGACATGAGCAGAGAGCTGTTGGTATCCTGAAGTGCAACTTCGGCACCATTCTGGTTCATTTTAGCAAAGGCATCCAAAGAGCTAAGGGCACAGTTAAAGTCTTCATAGTGATGGATCTGATGACGAATCCATTTGGACAACCCTGGGGAAATGATATAATGAATCAGAGATGAATTCCATTCCATCCCATCTCATCCCATCCCATCCCAGTTCTTTTCTTATTCTATTCTACTCTATTTTACTCTATTCTATTCTGCTCTTGTTCTGTTCTGTTCTGTTCTATTCTATTCTACTCTTACACATTACACCAGGAATATCATACTTGCGGCGTCACAGCAGTGTCATGTGATGTATTTGGATTTCCCCCCTTCGCTAAACCAAGCAGGGGCGGGGCCAGCGCGTAACGCAACTGTCCCTCGAGTTTGATACCCCTGCATCACACACTAAAGAGCCGTGGTGGCACAGTGCTTAGAATGCAGTATTGCAGGCTAACTCTGCCCACTGCCAGCAGTTCGATCCTGACCGGCTCAAGTCGACTCAGCCTTCCATCCTTCTGAGGTCTGCAAAATGAGGACCCAGGGGGCTGTAAAGCATTATAAAGCAGTATATTAAGTCTTAGTGCTATTGCTATCTTTTCCTTAACACCTTCAGTGATGGAGCACCCACTGATTAATTGTTGTAATTATCTGGAAATTTCTCCTTCGTTTTTAGATTGCTTCTCTCCTTGTTTAGTTTCCACTCATCACTTCTTGTCCTGCCTTCTGCTGTTTTGGAGAATAGTTGACTCCCTCTTCTTTGTGGCAGCCCCAGAAGGGGAGGGGACAGGGGTGGGATTCATCCGGTAGTTGTGACCTGCGGATGGGCCCACCCACCGGCCCTGGAGCTACGCCATCCTATTTAGCTGTGTTTTTTAAACTGCACGCATGCGTGCAAGCTCACATTTTGGGTGCTGGGGCGAACAGTGGCTCAGTGGCTAAGGTGTTGAGCTTGTCAATCAGAAAGGTCGGTGGTTTGAATCCCTAGTATAGGTCTCCTGCGTGAGCAGAGGGGGTTGGACTAGATGACCTCTAAGGTCCCTTCCAACTCTGTTACCGTTACTTCAAGAGGTGGCTAAATTATGTGAAGCCCATGTCTGGATGGGGGCCTGGTGTGCTATGGTTCATGGGGCCGTGAAGAGTCAGATGTTTTTATTGGGTATTACAAATGAGTGTACAGTAGTAGAGATGAAATTGCTTTTAAATTTAATAACAGCAGCCAGATTGCTGGTTGCACAATATTGGAAGAAAGACTCTTTACCCACTATAGAAGAATGGACTTTAAAAGTAATAAATTTAGCCGAAATGGCAAAAATCTCAGCATATTTGAAAGATCATAAGCAGAAAAAATATATTTTGGAGTGGATGAAATGGATCAATTATATTCGGAATAAGTATCAAATAAGAAGACATCAAATTGCGTATGAATGAAATAGAAGTAAAGAAATGTTGTGTTAACTATATTGGAGTTAAGATTCTAGGGGGGGGATTTGATAACTGGAGAATAGATAGATTAATTTAGATGATTTTTGTTTTTTTTTTCTTACAATAACCTGTATTTTTCTCTGGGAAGCTGGGGAAGGGAGGGGGAGGGAAGAAATGGGTGGGGGGGGGTGTTGGGAGGGGGGGAAGGTTTTTTTTATTTTATTTTGTATTGTTATAAAACTTTTCAATAAAAAAAAAAAGAGTCGGATGCGACTTAGCAACTGAACCACAACAACTAACCTAACCGGGACCACAAAGCTAAACCTTTTGGAACCAAGTAAGTTGGATCCTATTTGTTGTAACGATTACAAGTTTTGTAAAACAAGTTTTGCTGAATTTTCAGTCCAAGTCATGCGATCTCACAAAAAAGCCGAAGGCTGAGGACAACCCAAGGATTCAAGTTCTAATTTTTTTTTTTTAACTGCACCATTATTATATCTCCCTCGTAGCTCAAGGCACTTGGCAAATTTGTTTTATTTACCATGTTCCCTTCCTCTCCCACTTCCCCAGGGTCAGGGGGAAGAGAAGTTTTGGAAAGGTTCTGGTGTCCTTAAATCCTCAGCTGTTCACTCAAGGACACCTTGGGAAATGAAAGGACTCTGTTGATGCGCAACGGGGCCGCTTGTTCTCATGCCAAGGCAAGATAGAGGCAGCTAGCAAGACGTGTCTCAGAGATGTGACGGAAAGAGCAGCCGGCCAAGGCTGTTTTTCACAGATGTGGAGAGAAGACAATGTCCTTTGTCTGCTCGTTGAAGAGCGATGATAATCTTTCAGCCTTGGCCGGGTCCAAGAGCCGAACTTTAACAACAAATGTTTGAATTAAGCAATGAATAAACCACAACTGCTACGTAAGACATTTCATGATCCTTTTTTATTTTTGCTGGTGTACGAGTAGTCCTCGCCCGATGACCACAACTGAGCCAATTTTCATTGCTAAGCAAGACGGTTGCTAAGTGAGCCGGGGTGGCGCAGTGGTTAGAATGCAGTATTCAGGCTACTTCTGCTGACTGCCGGCAGTTCGAATCTCACCAGGCTCGAGGTTGATTCAGCCTTCCATCCTTCCGAGGTGGGTAAAATGAGGACCCAGATGGTTGGGGGCAATACACCGATTCTGTAAACTGCTTAGAGAGGGCTGTAAAGCACTGTGAAGCGGTATATAAGTCTAAGTGCTATTGCTATTTTACAACCTTTTTTTAGTGCCACAATTAGATTAGATTAACAGAGTTGGAAGGGACCTTGTAGATCATTTGTCTAACTCCCACCTAAGCAGGAGACCCTACACCATTTCTGACAGATGGCAGTCCAGTCTCTTCTTGAAAGCCTCCAGAGATGAAGCTCCCACAACTTCTGAGGGCAACTTCTGTTCTATGGGTTGATTGTTCTCCCGGTCAGAAAATTTCTCCTTATTTCCAGGTTGAGTCTCTCCTTGATCAGTTTCCATCCATTATTCCTTGTCTGGCTTTCAGGTGCTTTGAAAAATAGCTTGATCTCCTCCTCTCTGTGGCAGCTCCTCAAATATTGGAAGAAGGCTATCCTGTCTCCCTTGGTCCTTCTCTTCACTAGACTAGCCAGGCCCAGTTCCTGCAACTGTTCTTCATATGTTTTAGATAAGTGAATCACTGCAGTTGTTCAATGAATCATGCAGATCATGCTTCCCTCGTTGACTTGGCTTATCGGAAGCCAGCTGGGAAGTTTATACATGATCAAATGACCCTGGGACAGTTACTTTGAGAGGTGGCTAAATTATGTGAAGCCCATCTCTGAATTGGGGCCTGGTGTGCTATGGTTCATGGGGCCGCGAAGAGTCGGATGCGACTTAGCAACTGAACCACAACAACAAACCTAACCGGCACCACAAAGCTAAACCGTGATAAATACATGCCAATTGCCACATGCCCAAATTTTGATCACCAGCATGGTCGTAAGTGCAAAGTCACTTTTTCTCAGTCCTGTTGTAACCTTGAATTGTCCCTAAATGAGCAATTGTTAAGTCGAGAACTTCCTGTCCTGCAGCTTTATTCCGAAAAAAATAAACTTGAAGCCTCTCTTCTGACAACCTGCCAGAATAGCAGGATAAAAATAAAAAACAGAAATAATTACACAATACGCCCACCGGCCAAAAATTTAGCATGAAAATTATGTGGGGATCAATGTCCTTGTGTACACTGAGTGTGCCTGTACGTGTGCACAGACATGCACGCACAAGCCAAATGAGAGGAGAGGCATTCCACATGTGGGATTACAATTCCCATATATATATATTTTTCCCTGGCCCTTGGCCATACTGCATGAGTTACTGGGAGTTGAAGATTCATAATACTGGGATGGCTACAGGTTCTCCGCACCTGTGAAACAGGCGCCAGCCGGCGATCCTTTCTAAAGCTTCTTAGATTTCCTTTCGAATGTAATTAATTCATAAATATTTAGTGCCTTCTCTGATTTAATGGGCCTTGTTTCGACAAGAAAGAGGTTAAGTGGAAAAAGAAACACTGTTATAGCAAAGACCAAACTGGGAAGGGAAAAATAAAAACAAAACGCCCCACCCACCTTTGATGGCATCTAAAATTACAGCGAAAAGATTTTAAATGAGAGTCACTGTCATCCTTTCATCTTACGCCCTTCGGTGACATGGCCCAAATGGTTCATATGATGGAAATGGAGCGCCCCCTACTGTCAAGATGAGGGAAGAGTGGGCTTTATCAATTCCATGACATTGCTTAAAAGCAGTGGTGGGATTCAGACAGTTCGCCCCACTTCGGGAGAACCGGTTGTTAACTTTCTGAGCAGTTTGGCAAACTGGTTGTTGGAAGAAATCATTCGGGCAGAAAACCGGTTGTTAAATTACTTGGATCCCACCACTGCTTAAAAGGTAAAGATAAAGGTTCCCCTCGCACATATGTGCTAGTCGTTCCCGACTCTAGGGGGCGGTGCTCATCCCCATTTCAAAGCAGAAGAGCCAATGCTGTCCGAAGATGTCTCCGTGGTCATGTGGCCGGCAAGACTCAACGCCAAAGACGCATGGAACGCTGTTCCCTTCCCACCAAAGGGGGTCCCTATTTTCCTACTTGCATTTTTTACCTGCTTTCGAACTGCTAGGTTGGCAGAAGCTGGGACAAGTCACGGGAGCTCACCCCGTTATGCAGCACTTGGGATTCGAGCTGCTGAACTGCCGACCTTTCGATCAACAAGCTCAGCGTCTTAACCACTGAGCCACTGCATCCCTTCTACTGCTTAGGAATGCGGAAAAGAAAAGAAAAGAATGAATAATACATACAGTAGAATGCAGAATAAAAAGAACTGGAAGGGGACCGTGGTGGCCTTCGAGTCCAGTGGTCCCCAATCTTTCCAGCTTGGTGGATTGGTGTGGGGGGGGGGAGGGAGAGGAGATGGTTATGTGAAAGTGGTAGGCGCTCATGCAAGCATGCGTAGCTCCATTTACATAAGCAGCAGGCGTGCAAGCCTGCCACTCACGCAAACAGAGCTACGTGTGAGCGTGAGCCATTTGCACCAGTAGAATGGGTTCGCCCGTCGCTTGCGCGACCCAGTTCTGAACGGGCTGCGGGCCATTTGTGGGCTGTGACCCGGGGATTGGGAACCCCTGTTCTTAGCCCAGTTCATTGCCCAACTAGGAAATCCTATACCAGTGATGGCTAACCTTTTTGCTGTTGCGTGCCAAAAGTGGGGGGAATGCTGGGGGGGTAACGCGCGCATGTGCCCACGCCCATAATTCAGTGTGCCCCGCCCCCTGCGCAAACAATACCCCTGCGCTCCCACTGCTTTTGGCATGCGATGGTAAAATGGGCCCGTTTTTCATCCTCCCCAGGCTCCAGAAGCTTTCTAGGAACCTGGGGAGGGTGAAAGTGGCCTTCCCCACTCCATCCCGGAGGGCCTCAGCCCATTTCCCGACTTCTGGTGGGCCCGGAAGGTTCAAAAATCAGCTGGCCGGCGTGAACATGCACGCTGGAGCTGAGCTAGGGCAATGCCGGCGGGCCCACAGATATGTCTCCGCCTGCCATCTGTGGCACGCGTGCCATAGGTTCGCCATCATGGCCCTATACCATTTCAGACAAATGGTTATCCAGTCGCCCTCTTGAAAACTTCCAGTGATGGAACACCCACAACTTCTGGTGGCAAGCTGTTCCACTGGTTAATTGTTCTCCCTGTCAGGAAATTCTTCCTTAGTTCTAGGTTGGAACAGTGTCGAAATCTAAAATTTGTTACTACCGGTTCTCTGGGCGTGGCTTGGTGGTAGAGGGGGGTAA
The DNA here is from genome assembly GCA_038048745.1 of Coluber constrictor foxii. Classification (NCBI taxonomy): domain Eukaryota; kingdom Metazoa; phylum Chordata; class Lepidosauria; order Squamata; family Colubridae; genus Coluber; species Coluber constrictor. Next base: position 352,247,510 of record CM075958.1, on the reverse strand, counting down.
TGTGACTGGATGGGTGTGGCCAACTTTTTTTTTTTTTAAATCATTTTTTCTACAACCTCAAAGAGGTTGTAAAAAAAATGCTTTTAAAAGCCTCTGATGATCCCAGCTGAACTGCCTGATTGTCAGAGGCTTTTTTTTTTCTTTTAAAAGCCTCTGTCGATCAGGCAACTTAGCTGGGATCGTCAGAGGCTTTTTAAAATTATTTTTAAAAGCATTTTTTTCTGCCAAAGAAGTTGTAGAAAATATGCTTTAAAAAAAAGCCTCTGATGATTGTGCGGCTCAGCTGGGCATGACAGGGTCGGGTAGGGATTTTGGTTACTGGTTCTCCGAACCACCCGCCTCCATTGCTACCGGATCGGGCGATCCGGTCTGAACCAGGAGCATGGGTTGGAGCTTTCTTTAATGATTACTACTTGAACTGCTCTCAGGTGCTACGGAGAATAAGATGACCCTCTCTTTCTGTGACAGCCCCCCAAATCTTGGAAGATTGGTATCATGTCACTCCTAATCCTTCTCTTTGTTAAGACTAGACCAGGAAGGAATCTTGGCGGTCTTCAGCCCTCTGTTCAAGCAGGAGAACCTATATTATCTCAGGCAAGTGGCTGTCCAGTCTCTTCTTAAAACAACCTCCTGTGATGGAGCACTCACGATTTCTGAAGGCAAGTTATTCCACTGGTTTATTGCCCTCACTCTTAGGGAATTTCTCCTCAACTCTAGGTTGCTTCTCTCCTTGATTAGTTTCCAACCATTGTTTCTGGTCCTGCCCTCCGATGCTTTGGAGAATAATTTGACCCCTTCTTCTTTGTGGCAGCCCCTCAAATACTGCTGTCATGTCTCCCCTAGCCCTTCATTTCTTTAGACTAGCTATAGCCAATGTTCCATTCTCTTTCATTCTCCTTGCGTTCTTCAGTCCCGCCTGGACTACTGTAACACTCTCTACATGGGACTCCCCTTGAAGAGCACTCGGAGGCTCCAACTGGTCCAGAATGCGGGCGCGGGGTGAATATGGGAGCGACTCGACGCACCTATGTGACACCTCTCTTGCGCGAGCTGCACTGGCTCCCAGTGGTCTTCCGGGTGCGGTTCAAGATTTGGCCACCATCTTTAAAGCGCTCCATGGCTTAGGACCCGGATACTTACGGGATCGCCTTCTGCCACCGATAGCCTCCCACCGGCCAATACGCTCTCACAGAGAGGGGCTCCTCAGGGTGCCATCAGTTAAACAATGTAGACTGGCGACTCCCAGGGGGAGAGCGTTCTCTGTGGGGGCACCCGCCCTCTGGAATGAGCTGCCCCCGGGGATACGCATGATTCCCGACCTGTGTACCTTTCGCCGTGCCCTTAAGACTCTGCTACTCCAACAGGCTGGCCTGACTTAATAAGAATTTGGGTGGGGCGTTTTAAATTTGTGGGTTTTTAACTGGGGTGGCCAATATATTTAATCTGTTTTAACTTGCTCTTAAATTTTGTTATTTCCAATTGTTTTGTTGTGGCTGTACACCGCCCTGAGTCCTTCGGGAGAAGGATAGTTAAAAAATTTAAATAAATAAATTCAATGAAAAGAAGGACTATCAATTGGAATAGGGACATTGGAGGTCATCTAGTCCAATCCCCCGTGGTCAAGCAGGAGACCCTATGCCATTTCAGACCAGTGATTGTCCAGCCTTTTTTTTAAAAACCTCAACTGATTTAAGCACCCGCAATTTCTGAAGGCAAGTTGTTCCATTGGTTTATTGTCCTCACTGTTAGGGAATTTCTCCTTGGTTCTAGGTTGATTCTCTCCTTGATCAGTTTCCACCCGTTGCTCCTTGTCCTGCCTTCTGGTGCTTCGGAGAATAATTTGACCCCCTCTTCTTTGTGGCACTCCCTTAAATACTGGAATACCGCTATCATGTCCCTCCGAATTCTTCTTTTCTAACTAACTAGCCAAACCCAAAACCCGCAGCCGTTCTTCGTATGGTTTAGTCTCCAGGCCTTTGATCATCTTAGTTGCTCTTCTCTGAACTTTTTCCAAAGTCTTTTTCCAAAGTAGAGATTCACAGTTCCCGTAACGGTTCATCATACAGTGTAGCCTCCAGACCGCGGATCATCTTCACTGCTCTTCTCTGCGCTCTTTCTGCGGCCTTAGCAGCTGTCTGGATTGTGGTGACCAGAACTGGATGCGGCATTCCAAGTGTGGTCTCTCACCAGTGCAGTACACACCATTATAACCATTCATTTAAGGACCATTTGAAGTCAAAATGGCACTGAAAGAAGTGATCTAGGGCCATTTTTTACACTTTTCAGTGTTACGGTATTCCTCGCGGTCGCACGATAAACATTGGGATGCTTGGCAAATAAGATCAAAATAAAGCATGAACATCAAATCACCACTTTTTGCTTTTCCATCGTAATAAAAGCTAGCCGTTTCTATAAACACCATCTCGGTCTAATTGGTGAAAATTCAAAATCAAAGTTTAATTGCCGTTGTTAAGATGAGGACTACCTGGACTACAAAGACCATTTCCTGAAAAGCAGTAACAAGAGTTGGCAAGGTCATCCTTGTGGGTGGGTGGATGGGAATGGCGATTAAATATATATATATGTCAAGATGGCAATGTAGATGAAAGAGGGGGGGGCAGGGGTTTTATCACATGGCTGTAGTTGCCATCTTGACTTTTCTGACCATCTGATCATTGGTGGTGCAGCAGAATAAAGTGGTGTTAAGTGACACCAGCTGCCTGCAATTACTGCAAGTTTGAATCTCACCAGGCTCAAGGTTGACTCAGCCTTCCATCCTTCCGAGGTGGGTAAAATGAGGACCTGGATTGTGGGGGCAATAAGCTGACTTTGTATAATAAAAGAACACCGCTTAAGGGGGCCCCGAAAGCCCTACTAAGCAGGTATATACAAAAGTATGAAGGCTATTGCTTAACGCATTGTAAGCCGCCCTGAGTCTCCGGAGAAGGGCGGCATGTAAATCGAACCAATCAATCAATCAATCAATCCATCAATCTGTTGGGAACATCCCTGCTGACAACCCTGAAAAACGAATTAGAGTGAGAGGATGTTATCCCCCCCCCCCCGTGCCTTGCCAACATTTTTTCCCCAAATAATCAGATATCTTACCAGCTGTGTATTTCTTGGGGTTCTTTACAAAACGGTCATCGACTAAAATAAGTGCTCCCCAATCGCCTCGGTGGCGAATGCATCTGGAACAGAAAAAGACATCAGTTCACAACCTCCCTGATACGTGCTAGGAAATGGTCATTGCCTAACTAGTTGGCCAGGTAATATATAGGCCAACATTATATGTTTATAGTATGAATATGTAGAATATAGCTTTAAGAGTGTTGCTGAGTCATTCTGCAGCCTGATTGGATGAGCTCTGTAGCAACTGTATTTAAGGAGAGCTTGATTGTGGTCAGTGTGGACATTACACCATATTGTTTACCTGCTGCTATGTTGTAGATATCTTTGGTCTCTTTACATGGTCAATTTGATCATGGTTTATTTATTACTGCTTTTATGAACTGTTTTATATTGTTTCTGAATGATTCACGTATTGTTCTACGAACCGGTAAGAAGTTTTGTATCTCTGGATTGATTATGCATGGTTAAGACTTGGATTGGAAAAAGACTATGAATTTGCTTTGCTCTATAAGTAAACTACTTTAAAAACCAGATTGTATGCAGTTTATTCACAACTACTCTCAGCACCGTTTCCGTGGACAAACACTCTATGCTCTGTTTCATAACTGTTCCTGGTTATCTCACAACTATATCCTTAACAATATGCTTTCTTTTTTTTGGTCATTTTTTTTTATTTTTAAACAAAACCTAAAACAATCGTCATCCAGTACAATTATAGAAAGTGTGTCAATTGGTTACAATTCTTTTGTGCTTAATCCCATATCCAAAATTTACAAATTATTTAATTTATCTTATTATATCTCTTTGTGTTATTATTCTCATTTAACATTTATTGCTTAACGCATTGTAAGCTGCCCTGAGTCTCCGGAGAAGGGCGGCATATAAATCGAACCAATAAATAAATAAATAAATAAATTTAACAATGGCATTTATCCCATTAAAAAAAAAGTTTCATATATTATATTATTACATTTATTTCATATTTCATACTTCATTTCCATGCTTTATTATCTAGCCATTGGTAAAATAAATCCCATATCATACAATATTGTTTATCTTCCTCTTCTCTAATGTCAAATGTCAATTTACTCATTTCAGCACATTCCATAACTTTCTTGATAACTTCATCTTCCGTAGGTATTTTTTTTTTCCTTTTTCCAGTTTTTAGCAAATACAATTCTAGCCGCTGTTAAAACATTCACAATTAAATATCTCAGTTCTCTATTATATGTTTCTGGTAAAATCCCTAACAAAAATATCTCTGGTTTAAAGTCAGTGTGTTTCTTTGTCATTTTTTCCAACCATGTGTGGATTTTAGTCCAATATCTTTTGGCTTCTACACATGTCCACCACATATGGTAATATGAGCTCAGTATCTGGTCGTGATCTGCTTTCTTAAAACTTTCAGAAAAGGGAGCGAATTGGACGTCCCAAAGGTGCTTTTTTTTCAAGAGGCAACTGGACTTCCTTGTTTTCTTTGAAGGCGTTTCGCTTCTCATCTGAGAAGCTTCTTCAGCTCTGACTGGATGGTGGGGAATGGAAGGATTTATACTCCTTGCGGACAGATTGTCATTTGCAGTCTTTTAGTGAGTTGTTGAGGCCGCTTGGAGGCTTATCTGTGTCCTCAGGATCTACTGAGTAGTGCAAACGGGCATGGAGCCATCTTGGAACTACTGAAAAGTTTGTTTTGTAGAAGGCTCCACACTCATTTGCACTATCATGATCCTAAGGATAGAGACAAACCTCCAAGTGACCTCAATGACTCTCTAAAAGGATGCAAATGACCAACAGTCTGCAAGAAATATAAACCCTTCCATTCCCCACCATCTGGTCAGAGCTGGAGAAGCTTCTTGGATGAGAAGCAAAACGTCTTCAAAGAAAACAAGGAAGTCCAGTTGCATCTTGAATCTGGATGACTGAGAATCTCAACAGACAAGAGAATCAGATACTGGCTTTGGGTCTGGTTTCAGATACTGATAGTCCTCAACTTACAACCTACAACTTACAACCAAAGTTATAATGGCACTGAAAAAAATGACTTAGGGCCGTTTTCACACTTATGACTGTTGCAACATCCCCGTGGTCACTTGATCAAAATTCAGATGCTTGGCAACTGGCAGCGTCCCTGGGTCGTGTGATCATCATTTGGGACCTTCTGACAATCAGCGGCAATCAGTCCCGTTACCTTGCGTGGAGTAATTGCCCTCATTTAGAGTTGGATTGTGACTTTTATCCTTCTGTATACTTTGATCAATAAAACCGGAAATGCATCTTCTAATTAAACTCATATTTATTGTAAAGAAAATAAAACTCTTACTAATCTAAATTAGTTACATTTTTGGCAAAGAATCCCCAGCCAGACCTTAGCTGGCAGGAGAAGAAAAGTTTTTAGAAAAAAAGAAAAGAATGCAGGACATGTGCAGTAGATACTGATAAGGAGCTTGGCAAACTACGGTAAGTCTGACACTGACAAGCAAAGTCCAGGGGAAAGCAAGATTCACTTAACAACGGCGTTACTAACTTAACAACTCTTTCTCAATGTCCAACTTTCAAAGGCGTACCTTAAAAAACTCTTTTGATCTTTATTGTCACAGAAATATCCTTATTTTTTCTGATATTTGGGATAACTGAGTGCCGAATTGGTCTTAGTGGTTAAGGCACCAGGCTAGAAGGCAGGAGACTGTGAGTTCTAGTTCCACCTTAGGTACGGCAGCCAGATGGGTGACTTTGGGCCAGTCACTCTCACTCAGCCCAACCCACCTCACAGGGTTGTTGTTGTGGAAAAAATAGAAGGAGGAAGAAAGAGAATTGGATAGGTTCTCTGCCTTGAGGTATTTGTAAAAATCAATAAAGGCAGGATACATACAAACAAGTAACCAAGTGGTTTTGAATTTCCAATGTTAAAACAGCCATAATGGCACAGTGGTTAGAATTCATTATTGCAGGAAAACTCGGCTCACTGCCAGGAGTTCAATCCTGACTGGTTCAAGGTTGACTCAGATTGTTTGGGGCAACATGCTGACTCTGTAAACTGCTTAGAGAGGGCTGTAAAGCAGGGGTGAAATCCTACCGGTTCCAACCGATTCGGGCAAACCGCTAGGGATTATGGGCATCAGTTCGCCGAACCGGTAGTAATTACCCCTCCTTGGCCCCACCCACCCATGCCCGGCCAGTCGCCACTCACCTCTTCCAGCCGCTCGATATACTAGAAAATTCAATGTTAAATGCAGCAGAGAGAATGCTAGCTTTTCTCCCTCCATTCAAAACGGAGCTGCTGCACTCTGTCCCCTTTAAGGTAGTCCCCAGGAAGGAGGTGGACGGGGCTGGGAGCAGCTGGAATGGAGTCGTTTTTGTGAAAGACAGGAAAATGGGGAAGGGGATTTTCCTGCCTGGCATCCATTCCTCAATCTCAGCACAGACTGAGGGAAGGATGGTAGGCAGGAATAGTCCCCTTCCCATTTTCCTGCCATTCGCGACAAGGAGCGGCTGGGAGGGGAGGGGCCGGTGAGGAGCCCCGCGATGTGAGTGATGTCGAGTTGACCATGCCCACCCAGTCACATGACCTCCCCCCAACAAGCCACCCCCACAGAACTGGTAGGGGAATTTTTTTAATTTCACTCCTGCTGTAAAGCACTGTGAAGCGGTATATAAGCGTTAAGTGCTATTGCTATTGCTGATTAACTCTGCCCACTGCCAGGAGTTCAATCCTGACTGGCTCAAGGTCGAATCAGCCTTCCATCCTTCCGAGGTGGATAAAATGAGGACCCAGATTGTTGGGGGAAATGTGCCAACTGTATAAACCACTTAAGAGAGGGATGTGAAGTGGTAAATAACTCTAAGTGCTATGGCTATTGCTAAAATCAAAGTTCCAAGTGGATAGCAGTGTTTGCTTTAAGGAATGGTCAGCAGAGCTGAAAAAAAGCTTTGAGGATGACGAGCTGAAGGAATAACCTTCCCTGAATAGGTCCACTCACCTGCCAAGGGCTTGGTTCAGAGCTCTGTAGGCCTGGATTTCATACCACTGGCTTCCTGTCAGAAGTCCCCTGGCTTTTGAGTGTTGATCGTTGTATTTCCTTTTCAGTTCCACCTGGAGAAATGACAACTACGGTTAAGTTCTCCGCAAAAGATTAATCGTAACAGAATTGGTTTTGTTTTTCAACACTATCTGAAACGGAAAAAAATGGTACCTCCCAGATGGCAATCCATCTTTACTGGACTAAATTACAGGTAGTTCTCCACTTATGACCATTCATTTAATGAGCGTTCCAAGTTATGAGGCTGCTGAAAAAAGGGACTCAAGAAAAGCCCTGGCACTGATGAATATCATAGCGTGATGTCGCCCAGTCCCATGATCAAAATGTGGTTGCTTAGCAACAGGCGTGTTATTTATTTTATTCATGAAACACATGTATAGAGTGGGGTCCTCGGTACACGGCCACAACTGAGCCCAAAATTTCTGCTGCTAAGCAAGACAGTTGCTAAGTGAGTTTTGCTCCGTTTTACGACCGTTCTTGCCTCGGTTGTTTAGTGAATCACTGCTGTTGTTGAGTTAGTAACACGGTTGTTAAGTGAATCTGGCTTCTCCATTGACTTGGCTTATCAGAAGGTCACAAACAGGGGGTCACGTGACCCTGCACACTGCAACCGTCATAAATACGAGTCAGTTGCCAAGCATCTGAATTTGATCACATCACTATAGGGATGCTGGAAGGGTTGTAAGTTTGAACAGTCATAAGTCCCTTTTTTCACTGCCGTTGCAATTTTGAGTGGTCACTAAGCGAACTGTTGTAAGTTGAGGACTGCCTATATATTTTACTACAGATAGACTTCGACTTGCAACTCATGGAGTCATGTGATCCCCTTCTGCGACCTTTTGACAAGCAAAGTCAATGGGGAAGCCAGATTCACTTAACAACCCGTGTTGCTCACGTAACAACTGCCGGGATTCACTTCACAAATGTGGCAAGAAAGGTCGAAAAACAGGGCAAATCGTACTTACCGTGTTTCCCCGAAAATAATACCCTGTCTTATATTTTTTTGGACCCTGAAATAAGCGCTTGGCCTTATTGCCATGCACTTAAAAGCCCGATTGGGCTTATTATCAGGGGATGTCTTATTTTGGGGAAAACAGGATAACAACAGAAATTTTGGACTCAATTGTGGCCATATTTATTTATTTGTTTATTTGTTTCAATTTATAGACAAGGACAATTACTGTATTTTCCTGCATATAAGACTACTTTCTAACACACAAAAATCTTCTCAAAAGTCTGGGGTCGTCTTATACGCCGGGTCTCATTCTCCTGTAACCAGGCAGACCAGCCCGTAAGGCTCTGATGAGCCTTAAATGGCTCTGAGGAGGGTCGTCTTATACGCCCAGTCGTCTCATACGCCGGAAAATACGGTATATGTCAAGGACTAGCTGCACTACAAATGCGAGAAGAGACTGGCACACATACACAGATCTCTCCTCTTTGCTTAACTGAAAGTAACCCATTCTTTTACTATTGAGTTAGTGATTTGTTCTAAGTCCACGACTGAATGACACTCTCACAAATGAAAGCGAATCTACATGTCCCCAGTGTCAGGTTTTGAAGGCGTCTTGAATAAATTGCATTTCAAACAAACGCTTTGAAAAAAAACCACTAATTTATTGAGCGCGCACATTCTATCTCCTAGACTCATTGCAGCCAAGTCTGGCTTCCTCAGGCAAACCCTTCTTTTCCTTTCCCCACTCCTCTATACTCATTGGCCATCTTCCCCGTCACTCTGCCCCTAATCTACTGCTCCCACTCAAAGGAATTTCCCCCCTCCCCTCCCATCTCCTAGGTCAGTGATGGCTAACCTTTTTGCCATCATGTGCCAAAAGTGGGGGTAGTGGGGGGGATTGTGTACGTGCGTGCCCACACCCATAATTCAATGCGCCCCGACCCCCACTCTCCTCCCGCCTTTGGCATGTGATGGCACGGTGGGTCAGGTAGGCCCATTCTTTGCCCTCCCCAGGCTCCAGAACCTTTCTAGGAGCCTGGGGAAGGTGAAATGGCCTTCCCCACACCACCAGAGGCCCTTTGGTGGCCCAGAAACAGCCCGTTTCCCGATTTCCAGTGGGCCTGGAAGGCCCAAAAATCAGCTGGCCAGTGTGCACATGCGTGCTGGACTGAGGTAGGGCAACGCTCGCGTGCCCACAGATATGGCTCCGTGTGCCACCTGTGGCACTCGTGCCATAGGTTCGCCATCACGGTGCTAGGTGATATTCTCTCCAGTGAAAATAAGTAGGTGAAGGGTCAATTGTCTCTTTCCAGATGCCTCTGCTTCTTCTTATGTCAGCATTGGAGTAAGTGCAGCGTGAAATGCTGACACCCAGGATAATGTTGCAGGATGCAATGTGGGTTGGTCATCGGGACCAAAAGTTTTATCTTCCGAGCTTTCGGCTGGAGCCCATCCTCGGGGAGCTTCTCTCTAGCAGAGTGCGTGCTGTTCTGTGTGTGGTATTTATGGTGCCTGTTGTAAGTTGGCTTTTGGGATGTTGATTGGGGTGTCATTAGCTGTTATTTGCTTCTGCCATTCAGCCCTGGTCTTCTAGGTACTTGATAGACTGGTGGTAAATCAGCACTCCTGGTGACTGACAAGGAGCCTGTTTCCCAGACTTCAATCATTTCCCTGGCTGTTTTTGTCCCTGCTCAGCCAACAATCTTAGTAGCCTGCAAAACTGAATGTGCGTCCTGGTTTTGTTGCAATATGAGGCTACCAATGAATTAGGGTCAGTTATAAAATGTTAGAAAATGTCAGTTTGTTCTTTGATTTCTGCCGAGAAATTTTTCACGAACTGGTATGTTCCATTTTAGTAAAAAAAAAGAAAAAAGAAAAAAAAAGGGGGGGGGGGGCTGGGAACAAGAGTATAACAAATGGTAATTTAGAAAATCAGCTTATTTTATCCTGCAAACCTGTTGCTTTGAAAGGGAAGGCACCCAGCCACACAATGGAAGGTTAATTTCACTGCTCTTTTATTCGGTATTAACCTTTTAAAACTGACAGCCGAAAGGACATGCTTCAAGAGAGAACGCAGCCGACTCCTAACAGCTTCTGACAGGTAACTTTCAACTCTCGTTTAGGTAAAAGAGTCTTTTCTTTTCATGTTATTTTATGTGCCCGTGCCCTTTAAAACAACCTGTCAAATTCACAAATTCAAACTTCACAGGCAGAAAATAAATTCAGTTTGATCTCATAGATCTAATATTGGTTTCTGTCACTCAAAATTTATGAACTCGGGCAAAAGGTTTCACCCCCCCACCCTCAACTCTGAAGTTTGTGGAGGGAACCTTTTCATTTTATTTCATTGTTCATCTAGAATAGGGCCAGAATAGATGGTGAACAATTTCTAATTCTGAATCAAATATAAAAATCTGGAAATTTTTCTGTTTGGCTGTCGACAATGCATTGGTAAAACAATATATCTAGATAAAGGCGGTTAAGCGAATCATTTGAATTACCATGATTTGACCGTCATGCAATCAATATTTGGGCAGGTGGGGATTGGCATGTATTTACAATGGTCCTGGGGTCATGTGATCATCATTGCAAGTTCCCCAGCTGGCTTCCGACAAGCAAAATCAATGGGGGAATCTGGATTCGTTTAAAAGAACCACGAACGAAAAGAACCAAAGCAAAACTCTGAAGCAGGTAGATTCCTCAAAGAATAGCTTTTACTGGATATATCATGTTGGCACAAAGGTCCCGTGGGTTTTCACCTAATTAAAAGTAGAAGATTGTCACTTTCTCAAAACAGTCAGTCACATGGTCCAATCAGAGCGCGGTCTGGTTGCCATGTGACATCGCTCCGCCTTCTTCCAACCAGGTGTCCTTGGTTCCCAAGGGAAAGTTTTATCTTCGTAGGTCTTTATGTGTATTATTCTTTATGCCAGGATTTTCCTACGTAAATCAAGATGTTTCATAGCCAAATTTCAGTGAAATCTCATTCACTAGTTTTTAGGCTTTCTCAAACATTAAAGCAGCCATTTTGCTGTCTGTTTGAATATCTGGGAGAGACTGGGAGATCGATATATATATATATATATATATATATATATATATGTTTTCTGAGGTTTTCGCGGGTGTTAGTATGTAGGTCTTTGGTTATTTGGGTCTTCTCCTGCGTAGAATTGGAAGTATCTTGGCGAAGTTTCGACGAAGTCTCATTCGTCATCTTCAGGCTGGTGTTCTCGGCTTCGTTCTTCCAGGATATATATATATATATAATTTGATTTATATGCTGCCCTTATCCAAAGACTCAGGGCGGCTTACAATGCGTTAAGCAATAGCCTTCATACTTTTGTATCTTTATACAAAGTCAGCTTATTGCCCCCACAAACTGGGTCCTCATTTGACCTACCTTAGAAAGGATGGAAGGCTGAGTCAAAATTGAGCCTGGTGAGATTCGAACTTACAGTAATTGCAGACAGCTGGTGTTAATCACAATGCTTTAGTCTGCTGAGCCACCAGGCCCAGGTTGACAAACTGCAGTGATTCACTTTAACTACCACAGCAAAAAAGGTGATAAAACCCGATGTATCCCATTTTACCTTGCTTAGCAATGGAAATTCTGGTGCCAGTTGTGGTTGTAAGTCAAAGACTACTTTTGCAGGCAATCGGCTACAGGTAGTCCTCGACTTACTGTGTTTCCCCTGTCTTATATTTTTCTGAACCCTGAAATAAGCACTTGGCTTCATTTTTGGGGAGGTCTTATTATTTTGGGGCGTGTGGAGCAAGATGGGGCTCCTCTTGCTGTCTTACCCGATTTCCAACTCTGTCTCCCTAACCCTAACCAGAGGAAATGGACAGGACCGGCTGTGCATGCGATTAAATATTTTCAGGGAGGGCTTATTTTTGGGGGAGGTGTTATTTTTGGGGAAACACAGTACAACCATTCATTTAGTGATCGAAATTACAACGGCACTGAATAAAGTGACTTATGACCATTTTTTAAAAAAAAAAATTGGTTTATATGCCGCCCTTCTCCGGAGACTCAGAGCAGCTTACAATGCGTTAAGCAATAGCCTTCATACTTTTGTATATTTATACAAAGTCAGCTTATTGCCCCCACAAACTGGGTCCTCAATTTACCTACCTTAGAAAGGATGGAAGGCTGAGTCAACCTTGAGCCTGGGGAGATTCGAACTTGCAATAATTACAGACAGCTGGAGTTAATCACAATGCATTAGTCTGCTGAGCTATCCAGGCTCGGGTTTTTTTTTTTTGCAGCTTCCTTGTGATTACATGATCAAAATTTAAATGCTTGGCAACAGGCATGTACTTATGACGGTTGCAGTGTCCCCGGAGTCACGCGATCCCCTTTTGCGAACAAAACTCACTTAACCATTGTCTTGCTTAGCTAAGGGAAATTTTGAGCTCACTTGTGTCTATAAATTGAGGACTAGAAGAGATGGACGATCTTCCCTACCTCTTCTGTCCCCTTGAGCGCCTATAAACTGCCACGGTTGACGGTCTTAAGGTTTAATAATAAAATAAGATGTTTCAGATATATATTATTAAGATGACGCGCCTACAGATGGTACAATGATACGGATGGTTTTTCTATGAGCCTCAAATGTAATGCTTAAGTTTTATTTTCTTATCCCACGGGATATCAAAAAAGTCAGCCACATCAATGTGACCGAAGTCCCATCCCTTTTTACCTGCATGCAGGGAGAAAGGGGGCCAGGGTTTCACTCCAATGATTGGGACGACATCCTGACTTTTTCAACCAGTCAATCAATCAATCAGAATAGAGCTAGAAGGGACCATGGAGATCTTCTAGTCCAACCCCCTGTTCAGGCAGGAAACCTGATACCCATGATGGCGAACCTATGACACGGGTGCCACAGGTGGCACGTGGAGCCATATTGGTGGGCATACGAGCTCAGCTCCGGCACGCATGCGTGTGCCAGCCAGCTGATTTTTGGGCCTTCTGGGGCCACCAGAAGTCAGGAAACACACTGTTTCTGGCCTCCGGAGGGCCTCTGGGTGGGTGGGGAAGGCCGTTTCTGCCCTCCCCAGGCTCCTAGAAAGGCTCTGGAGCCTGGGGAGAGCAAAAAACGGGCCTACCGGGCACACCGTGCCATCCTGTGCCAAAAACGGGGTAAGCATGCGGGGGGGGGGGCAGGGAGCATAGAACTATGGATGTGGGCACACATGCGTATGACCCCACCGCGCTCCCCCCACTTTTGGCACACGATGGCAAAAAGGTTAGCCATCACTGCCCTATACCATTTCAGACAGGTTGCTGTCCAGTCTCTTCTTAAAAACCTCCAGTGTTGGAGCAGCCATAATTTCCGGTGGCAAGTAGTTCCTCTGGTTAATTGTCCTCACTGTTAGGAAGTTTCTCCTTAATTCCAGGTTGCTTCTCTCCTTGAATAGTTTCCATCCATTGTTTCTTGTCCTGCCTTCTGATGCTTTGGAGACTAATTTGACCCCCTCTTCTTCTTTGTGGCAGTCCATGTGCCCCTTAGTTCTTCTTTTCTCTAGACTAACAGTTCCATATCCAGTACCCAGTTTTCCAAGAGCCCTTCCCGTAGACAGGCCTATCATCTAACCACGATTCCTTCCACATGTGGGTTTTTTGGGGGGGAGGGGGGTCTTCTCTGAGGCATGAGCCTGGTGGCTTAGCAGACTAAAGCATTATGATTAGCACCAGCTGTCTGCAATTACTGTAAGTTCGAATCTCACCAGGCTCAAGGTTGACTCAGCCTTCCATCCTTTCTAAGGTGGGTAAATTGAGGACTCAGTTTGTGGGGGCAATAAGCCGACTTTGTATAAATATACAAAAAGTATGAAGGCTATTGCTTAACGTATTGTTAAGCCGCCCTGAGTCTCCGGAGAAGGGCAGCATATAAATCTAATAAAAAAAAAAAAGGATGTTCCTGCTGTATGGATTTACCTCAGGATGCTCGTGGTGTGTGGATTTACCTCAGGATAGGAGCCTGGATAGCTCAGCAGACTAAAGCATTGTGGTTAACACCAGCTGTCTGCAATTACTGTAAGTTCGAATCTCCCCAGGCTCAAGGTCGACTCAGCCTTCCATCCTTTCTAAGGTGGGTAAATTGAGGACCCAGTTTGTGGGGGCAATAAGCTGACTTTGTATAAATATACAAAAGTATGAAGGCTATTGCTTAACGCATTGTAAGCCACCCTGAGTCTTCGGAGAAGGGCGGCATATAAATCAAATTTTAAAAAAAATAAAAATAAAAAATGAGCTATGTTGCTAGTGCTTTTAGTGTCTGCACACAGGCAGGCTACGTGAGGATTTTTGAGCCACAAATTCTGGGGAAAAAAACACAACCTCCAAATCTCGGCCTCCGCACAACAGTGCCGGAGGTCTGCCTGAGCTCTTCGGAGGGCGAGGCGATTCAACAGGTTAAGACGTCAGTTTAATGCTTCGGCATCCATTTCACTGCATCTCATTTCAACAATTGGGCATCCTCTGGACCTGACAGGACGCATATGTGGAGAAGGCAGGCTCTCTGCTGGCGAGCATACCCCCCCCGCCGCCATCGCGCCGTTTTAACCAGAGGCTTGACGGGATTAGCGAAAATGTCAAAAGACAGCCCTTCCTTGGCTACCTGTTCAGCCTTGAAAATATACTCGTAGCTATCGGGCGCAGTTGAAAGACAAAGAGATTCAGTGGGAGCGGCAGAAAGCCCGTGGCAAGCCACGTCGTCGTCTTGTCGCTGTCAGAGAAATGAAGCTTTGATCTATCTGGGAGGTCAGGGACGCATCCAAGATGAGATGGAGCCTCACAGCGGAATACCTCTTAACTGCCAGTTTCCTGTAAGGCTGCGTCGAGGGGACCTCGCCTGCTTCCCTCTCTCCCTCCTCCTCCTTCATTCCCACAGCCCCTGCCTGCGGTTCTAGCCCTGGTTGCATTTTTATGGAAAGAAGGAAGAGGAAGAAGGGAAGGAAGGAAAAATGGAAAGAAGGAAAGAAGATAAAAATGGAACAGAGGGAGGGAGAGAAGGAAGGAAAGGAAGGGGGGAAAGGAGGGATGGAAGGCAAGAAGATAAAAATGGAACAGAGGGTGAAGAGGGAAGGAAGGAAAGGAAGGGGGGAAAGGAGGGATGGAAGGGAGCAAGAGAGGAAGGAAGGAAGGAAAAAATGAGGAAAAGAAGAAAAGAAGGAGAAAAGAGGGAGGGAGGAAGCAAAAAATGAGGAAAGAAGGAAAGGGAGAAGGAAAAGGCAGGATGGAAGGAGGAAAGAGAAAAGTGGAAGGAAGAGAGGGAGCGAGAGGAAGGAAGGAAGGAAAAAATGAGGAAAGGAAGAAAAGAAGGAGAAAAGAGGGAGGGAGGAAGCAAAAAATGAAGAAAGAAGGAAAGGGAGAAGGAAAAGGCCAGATGGAAGGAGGAAAGAGAAAAGTGGAAGGAAGAGAGGGAACGAGAGGAAGGAAGGAAGGAAGGAAAAAATGAAAAATGGAAGAAAAGAAGGATGCGGAAAAGGAGGAAGGAAAGACCAAGGAAGGGAAGAGAAAAGTGAAAGGGAGGGAAGGAGCAAGAGAGGAAGGAACAATGAAAAAAAGAAAGGAGAAAAAGAGGGAGGGAAAAAGGAAGGAAAAAAGAGGAGAGAAGGAAAGGGAGAGGTTAAAAAAGGAAGGATGGAAAGAGGAAAGATCAAGGAAGGAAAGAGAAAAGTGGGAGGGAGGGATGGAAGGAGAGAGGAAGGAAGGAAGAAATGAGAAGAAAGGAAGGAGAAGGGAGGAAGGGAAGAATTGTAAATCATTTTTTGCCCTTCGCTTCTTGGGTAAAGAATGTAAATAACCCAAGGCAGTGAAGACAGCTCATGTTTCTTCCTCCTTCGTTTTTTTTTTTTGCAGATATAACGCACAAAAAGATGCATCATGAAAAGGGGAACTGAGAGAGTTCAGATCTTTGGAAACCCAAAAGGAAATGGGGAACCTGGAAGTGAATGTCCCACCCATCCCACCCCACCAGCAGATTTTTCTGGGCTAAAGATTGCATTCCCAACAAGAGACCACAAGTTGGGGAAAGATGCCTTACGGCTGTGATGGCAAACCTATGGCGCATGTGCCACAGTTGGCACGTAGAGCTCTCTCTGCGGGCACGCGAGCCATCGCCCAATTCAGCTCCACTGTGCATGCGTGCGCGCCTACCGCCAGCCATCTGATTTTTGGGATGCGCAGGGGGTGTGCACATGCGGGAGACATGCACGAGGGAGAGGGTTGGGGAAGCGCGGAAACAGGCCCGTTTCTGGCCTCCAGGGCCCAGGGGAGGCTGTTTTCACCCTCCTGGAGGCTTGGGAAAAGACTCTGGAGCCTGGGGAGGGCGAAAAATGGGTTTCCCAGAAGTCTGGAAACAGGCTCGTTTCTGGCCTCTGGAGGGCCTCTGGAGCCCAGGAGAGGCTGTTTTCACCCTCCCAGAGGCTTGAGGAAAGCCTCCGGAGCCTGGGGACAGCACAAACACACACACCCCTGCCATGGTGCAGGTTGCTAAAATTTTTGAATCCTACCCCTTGTGCGCATGAGCAGGGGGGGGGGCAGGGGCGCATGTGCATGTTGTTGTGCGTGCATGCGTGGGGTGCACATTGCATTATGGGTGCCGGCATGCGTACACTTTTGGCACATGAAAAGAAAAAGGTTAGCCATCACTGCCTTACGGCTTTATGTTTCTTATGGCTTCCAACCCAATCAGCTACGACTGCTTCAATCCAATCAAAAGCTCAATGGTTGACTTTGGCCAGTCCCTTCTTCGTCCCAACCCCGAGAAGCCAAGGGCAGAGCTATTGAACATGATTTAATAGCTCTGTTGATTGTGTGATTCCTAAGGGATTGCAAAATTACACCGTTTATGAAATGGATCCAAACGATCCTGGAGTAATTCTTGGATTGCATTCATTGATTGATTAGATTTTTTATCGTGCCTTTATTACTTGATAAAGTAACTTGAGGCAGCAAACATACATACAGCCTCTTCCCTATTTTCCCCACAACAACCTTGTGAGGTGGGTTGGAATGAAAGGAAGGGACTGACTTTAAGTCATCCTGCCAGCTTTCATGCCTAAGGCAGGACTAGAACTCCCAATATCCTGGTGATTGGCCCAAAGTCACCCAGTCAGGTTTCATGCCTAAGGCAGGACTAGAACTCCCAATCTCCTATTGATTGTCCAATTTCACCCAACTGGTTGTCATGCCTAAGGCAGGACTAGCACTCAGTTTCCTGGTGATTATCCCAAAGTCACTCATCCGGCTTCCATGCGTAAGGTGGGACTAGAATTCCCTGTCTCCTGGTGATTGGCCCAAAGTCACTCAGCTGGCTTTCATGCCTAAGGCAGGACTAGAACTCCCAGTCTCCTGGGGATAGGTCCAAAGTCACCCAGCCAATTTACATGTGTGAAGCAGGACTAGAACTCCCAGTGTCTTGGTGATTTTTTTAAAAAAATTTGATTTATATGCCGCCCTTCTCCGGAGACTCAGGGCGGCTTACAGTGCGTGAAGCAATAGCCTTCATACTTTTGTATATTTATATTTTATACAAAGTCAGCTTATTGCCCCCAACAAACTGGGTCCTCAATTTACCCACCTTATAAAGGATGGAAGGCTGAGTCGACCTTGAGCCTGCCTGGGATTGAACTCACAAGTAATTGCAGCAGCTGGATCTTAAATGCTGCCTTTGTAGGAGGCATTACTCCCCTACGCTACTCAGGCTCCTTATTGGCCCAAAGTCACCCAGCTGGCTTTTATGTCTAATGCGGGACTAGAATTCCCAGTCTCCTGGTGATTCACCCAAAGTCACCCAACTGGTTGTCTTGCCTAAGGCAAGCCTGGAACTCACTGTCGCCTGATTTTTAGGTCAGCACCTTAACCACTACACGAAACTGGCTCTCTTGAATTTAATTGGTTGATTTAAAAACAATAATTCTTCCTGTTGTTAATCACTTAAAAAACCTAAATAAAAATGAAAATTTATGGGTAACCAAAGGTACGACTCTGAGGACTCAGGCATAGATTATCCTAGAGATGTTTTCTTCTAAATTCTGGAAGCTGATCAAAGCTGATACACATACAGGTAGTGCTCAATTTACGACTACAATTGAGCCCCAAATTTCTGTTGACGAGTGAGACAGTTGTTAAGTGAGTTTTGCTCCATTTTACGACCTTTTTGCCACCATCGTTAAGCGAATGACTGCAGTTGTTAAGCTAGTAACTTGGCTGTTGAGTGAATCTGGCTTCCCCGTTGATTATGCCTCTCGGAAGATCACAAAAGTTGATCACACGATTCCGGGATCCTGCAATCATCGTTAAATACATGCCAGTTGCCAAGCAGCCAAATTTTGATCACGCGACGGCGGGGATGCTGCAATTGTCGTAAGTGTGAAAAGGGTCATCCGCCTCTTTTTTTTTAGGCGCCATTGTAACTTTGAACGGTCACTAAGTGAATGGCTGTACATTGAGGACTACTAGTAGTTCAGATTATAAAAATGTAGTGTGCTTTTGATTTGAACTAACAATTCTGTGCATTCAGGAGATATTTATTCTCTCCCTCCCTCCCTCCCTCTCCCTCTTTCTCTGCCTATCCTGCTTAAGCACGGGGTTGGACTAGAAGACCTCCAAGGTCTCTTCCAACTCTGTTACTCTCATTCTGTTATTATTTCAATATAGAAACGATGTATTTCTAAAAGCCCACGGTGCTCGGCACTCTAAAAATGATTACAGTGCCCTGGTATAAACAAAATGTAAGACTGGCATGGTGCTGTTTCATTACCCAAGTGATAAGGCCTTTTAGGAGCAAAGGTTCAGTCCATTAAATAAATATCAGGGCTAAACCTGTTAAACAGCACAAATCCGAACCATTAAAAAAAAAATCCTTTGCTTCAGTAAAAATAAACACACCGTCTGCCAGACACACACGCATAAAAGTTTTAATCTTTAGCCAAAGCAGCAAACTTCCAACCCATTTAAAATAAAACCACACTATAGTGTGTGTGTGTGTGTTGGGGGGCGTGGGGGGGAGAGAGAATGTGCAAGAAACATTTTCCATCCAGAATCAGCAGGCTGTAAAGCAAATTATCAGAACAAGATCATTTTTTACTAGCAAAAGCCTATGAGTGTACCTTTTTTAAAAATATACATATACATACTATCCCTAACCCTGTGTGTGTGTGTGTGTGTGTGTGTGTGTGCGTACGTACACACACACACACACACACACACACACACACACACACACACACACATTCAGGAAAACTATCCAAAAAGCAAAACTGACGTGGAGGAATGCTAAAAGAACATAGTTTAGAAACAAAACAACAACAGCACAACAGCTATAGGTGGTTGAAAAACGGCCCTAGATTTAAAGGCATGGCAATTAAGTGATTCCTGGTGGAATGAAGGTAAATGGCATTTATCGATTTGATCCAGCGATGCTTGGATTACATTTCTTGCTGTTGTTCATTTCAAAGCATTCAAGACTCTACCTTTCGTTTCAGCACTTGTTAAGGTTTTTAAAGCTTCTTACCTAAGCACACTGAAGAATCTCATTCATCCCTGCCCCACTTTATCAAAGTTTTTTTGGAGAGAACATCCTGCAGTGCGAAGGGGGTTGGACTTGATGACTGGGGGTTGGGGACCCCTAGCCTACACATCCCATCCCATCCCTCCATCCTTCCACTTGACAGGAGTTCAGGTTTTAATGGCTTTCTGTCTGCCCCCCCCCCCCCCCCCGCCAATCCATCCATCTATCTATCTACAGAGCCATGGTGGTACAGTGGTTAGAATGCAGTGCTGCAGGCTAACTCACTACTCATTCCAGGAGTTTGATCCAAGGTTCAAGGTTAATCCAGGTTAATTCAGCCTTCCATCCTTCCGAGATCGGTAAATGGAGGACCCAAATTTTGAGCGGCAATGTGCTTACTCTGTAAACCGCTTAAAGAAGGTTGTAAAGCACCGTGAAGCAGTATATAAATCTAAGTGCTATCTATCTATCTATCTATCTATCTATCCATCCATCCATCCATCCAGTAGTGGGATTCAATTTTTTTACTACCAGTTTGTGGCCATGGCTTGGTGGGCATGGCAGGAGAAGGATACTGCAAAATCTCCATTCTCTCCCGATCAGCTGGGACCCAGGAGGCAGAGAATAGATGGGGGTGGGGCCAGTCAGAGGTGGTATTTACCGGTTCTCTGGACTACTCAAAATTTCCGCTACTGGTTCTCCAGAACTGATCAGAACCTGCTGAATACCACCTCTGCATCCATCCATCCAATCTATCCATCTATCCATCCATCCATCACTAGCACCGATGTTACCCAGTTAGGGTAATGAAACATCTGCAAGAAAACAAGCACGCTCAGAGAACACCAAGGATCCCCCCCCTCTCTCTATCTATCTTTATCTATCTCTATCTATCTATCTATCTATCTATCTATCTATCTATCTATCTATCTATCTATCTATCTATCTCTATCTATCTATCTATCTATCTCTATC
This sequence comes from Coluber constrictor foxii, assembly GCA_038048745.1. Classification (NCBI taxonomy): domain Eukaryota; kingdom Metazoa; phylum Chordata; class Lepidosauria; order Squamata; family Colubridae; genus Coluber; species Coluber constrictor. Next base: position 352,226,889 of record CM075958.1, on the reverse strand, counting down.
TATCTTTCTATCTCTATCTATTTATCTATCTATCTCTATCTATCTTTCTATATCTATTTATCTATCTATCTATCTATCTATCTATCTATCTATCTATCTATCTATCTCTATCTATCTATCTATCTATCTATCTATCTCTATCTATCTATCTTTCTATCTCTATCTATCTCTCTCTCTCTCTCTATATATATATATATCTATATCTAACTATCTAACTATCTATCTCTATCTATCTATCTCTATCTATCTATCTATCTCTATCTATCTATCTATCTATCATCTCTCTCTCTCTCTCTCTCTCTCTCTCTCTCTCTCTCTCTCTCTCTCTCTCCACCAACCCACTACAGAGCTTAAAGGCTCAATTCTCCTCCTCCTGCACCCTTCATCCAAGTGGCAAAGGAAATAGGTATAACATAACATTACAAGCAAGAGAGCCCTTTCCATGGTTGTCAAACCATGGCACATGGAGGCCTCCGCAACCAAAGTTGTAACACGGAGCACATCCACAACCTCTCCTCAGTTCCCAACCACCCATCATCAGGATCTGGGACACTTCGAAGGGCTGCAAACAAGTCACTCGATTAAAATCAGATGCAAGCCAAACTCTCCTCTGCAGAGTAAATTTACTTCCACTGAACCAGAAGTGGTGGTGGAGGAGGAGGAGGAGGAGGAGGAGGAGAATAAAAATAAATAAAACGGCGCCCCCGAAGGAACAATGTGCATCTGGAACAGCGTCTCTGGCACAGCGTCTAAGGTGAGGTGGTAAGTGTCAGCCGTCCTTCCAAGTCCCCCTGGTGATAGCTTCGCTTTTCAAGCCTTCAACATACTTTGACAGTAAAGTAAAGGTCAGTGCTGCTTGTTAAAAGAACAAGCTGAATACAGGGGAAAAAAACGCACACACATCATTTTGGAGTTTCCTCCCCTTCCTCTGGAATCCGAAAAGTAATCATCCCCAAGGTAAAAGGAGAAGTTTCTTCCTTGCACGAATATTTTATCTAAACAGACCTATTTAGGAGGAAAGGTCC